>JAYMFT010152421.1:0-26634 GCA_038088735.1 Panulirus argus
CACACAATAATCATAAGAATGATATCTAGGCCATTATAACATAAAAACCTTAGAAATTTGACTTTAAATCCCTTTTTTGGCACTAAATAGAAATATTGATATATAAGCACGTAACACAGGGATCCAACTGTCCTATCTTTGAGAAAATGACACATATTATTTACACAGAGGTTTTGTTGGCTCTCAATACATAAATGTCTTAAAAATGTCCCTTTATAAAGCTTTTTTGGATGTTAAAGTGATTTATAAGTATTTATTTTTATCTATAAGAGTGGGCTCTAGACCATCATAAAGGAAAATTGCAAACTTCTTACCTAAAAAACATTTTTTGGGGAGCTGACTAAAATTATTGATAACTGGGCCTAAAATACAGGGTTCCAGATATACTATCGAAGCAAAAATAATATAGGATCCAAGCCTTCTAAAGATTAAAGCCATAAAAACATTCCTTTAAATCTCCTTTTTTACTGTTTAATAGAATTATTGATAATTAGGCATAAAACACAGGATTCTGCAGGTCCTACATCAGAAAAATTTACACACATATGTTACAAGTATGTGTATTATGTTACTGTAATGTAAAAGCTCGGAAAATCCAACTTCAAAACACTTTGCATGGGCTAAAGCCAATTATTGATAAAGAAGACTGGATTACAGGTTTCAGAGGTCTTGCCTTCGTGAATTAAAAACATCATATATAAGAATGTCATTTAGGACATTATAACATAAACAAACTTAAAAACCTGACTTTGAAACACCTTTATAGGCACTGAATAGAATTACTGATAAATAGGCATGAAACACAGGGTTTTGGAGGTCCTATGTTAATGAAAATAAGACATATTATTTACAAGAATGTGTTTTAGGCTACCGTAATGATAAATTGAGAAAAACTTCACTTTAATGCACCTTTTGGTGGGCTGAAGTGAATTATTGATTAAGAGGACTCTAACATAGGGTTTTGCAGGTCCTACCTTAGCAAAAATAATTCATATAATCAATAAGAATGATATCAAGGCCATCATAACATGAAAATCTTGATACCCTTACTTTAAAACTCCATTGTAAGGGCTAAGAAAAATTATTGATAATTAGGCCAGCAACAAAGGAATCCAGCTGTCCTAACTTAGTGAAAATGATGCACATTATCTGTATAGAACTGTTGTACGCCATCAGTACATAGCTGCCTTAAAAATATATCTTTTAACACCCATTTTGATAGTAAAAGGATCACTAAGCATTTATATGTATTTATAATAGTAGGCTCTAGACCGTCATCAAGCAAAATTACACAATTCTTTCTTTTCTTTGGAGCTGATAAGTATCACTGATAAATTCGTCTTTAAATAAATGTTTCCTGATACAGTATCTAAGCAAAAATAACAAATATTATCTATCAGAATAAGATATAGGCCATCTGAACATAAAAACCTTAACATTAATCTAAATCTCACTTCTAGCCATTGAATAAAGTTATTGATAAATATATATAAAACAAAGCATTCTGGAGGTCCTACATCAGCGAAGATAACACATATACTTTACAAGAATGTGTTTTAAGTTACTGTAATGGAAATGCTGAAAACCCAACTTTAAAGCATATTTGGAGAGATTAAAGAGAATTACTGATAAAGAAGACTGGAATACATGGTTTTGGAGGTCTTACCTTAGTGAAAATAGAACACATTATCAATAAGAATGGTATCTAGGAGAGCATAAAAAACTTAAAACCCTGACTTTGAAACTCCTTTATAAGCACTAAATAGAAATATTGATAAATAGGCATGAAACACAGAGTTCTGGAGGTCCTATGTCAGCAAAATTAACACACATTATTTACAAGATTGTGTTTTAGGCTACTGTAATGTAAAATCCTTAAAAACTTCACTTTAAAGCACTTTTAGGTAGGCTGAAGTGAATTATTGATTAAGAGGACTCTAACATATTGATTTGGAGGTCCTGCTTAAGCAAAATTACTTCGTTGTATCATGAACAGAGATATCTAGGCCATCATAAAGTAAAATTTTTGAAAACCTAACTTTAAAACTTCAAAATAGGGTCTAAATAGAATCATTGATAAGTAGGTCGGCAACAGACTGTCCTAATTTAGCAAATAATCCACATATTAAGTATAAGAAAGTGTTCAAATCCATCATACCATACCTGCCTTCAAAATTTACCTAAAAACAATTATTTGAATGCTAAATTAATCTATAAGTATTTATATGTATTTATAAGAGTGGGCTTTTGACCATAATAAAAGGAAATTGCAATATCATACCTTTAGAACTCTTCTTGGCTGCTAACTACAATTATTGATAAACAGGGTTTCAACACAGGTTTCCTGATATCCGACGTTAAGTGAAAATAACATATATTAATCATAAGAGTAGGATCTAGGCTATTTAGACATAAAAATCTTAAGAATATATTTTTCAATCCCTTTTTTGGGCATTACATTGAATTATTGATAAACAGGCATAAAACACAGGGTTCTAGAGGTTCTACATAAGTGGAAATAACACATATATATTACAAGAATGTGTTTTTGGCTACCATGATGTAAAAATTCAAAACCTCAACCTTAAAATGCATTTGGAGGAGCTAAAGTGGATTATTGATAAAGAATACTGGAATACAAGGTCTCACAGGTCTTACCTAATTAAAAGAACTCACATTATTAATAAGAATGGTATATAGGCCATCATATCTTAAAAACCTTAAAAACCTAACTTTAATACTCATTTATAGGGAATACATAGAATTATTGATAAATTGATCTGCAACACTGATCCAACTGTCCTTACTTAGGAAAAATGACACAAATTAATTATATAGAAGTGTTTCAGGCCATCATGACGTAAATGCCTTGAAAACACACCTTGATTACAGTTTTTGTCTTGTTAAAGTGATTTATAAGTATGTATATGTAATTATAAGAGTGGGTTTTAAACCATCATAAAGGAAAATTGCAAAAATATTACCAATAAGACTCCTTTTTGGAATCTGACTAGAGTTATTGATAAATATTCCAAAAATACTGGGTTTTAGATATACTTTCTAGGCATAAATAACATATATTATTTATAAGAATATGATCTAGGGCATAAGAATAAAAAAAATATAAAAAACATTCCTGTAAATAGCTTGTTTTGGGAATTGAGTAGAATTATTGATAATAGGCACAAAACAAAGGTTTCTGGAGGTCCTACATTAGCAAAAATAACACTTGTTCTTTACAAGAATGAGTTTTAGTAAACTGTGAAATAAAAACTCAGAAAACCCAACTTCAAAACATCTTTTTAGAGGTTAGAAAGAATTATTGATAAAGAAAAATGGACTACATGGCTTTGGAGATCTTACCTTAGAGAAAATAACACACAATATCCATAAGAATGATATCTAAGCCATTATAACATAAAAACCTTAGAAATTTGACTTTAAAACCCCTTTTTTGGCACTAAATACAAGTATTGATATATAAGTATGTAACACAGGGATCCAACTGTCCTATCTTAGAGAAAATGACACATATTATTTACACAGAGGTTTTCTTGGCTCTCAATACATAAATGTCTTAAAAATGTCCCTTTATAATACCTTTTTGGATGGTAGAGTGATTTATGAGTATTTATCTTTATCTATAAGAGTGGGTTCTAGACCATCATAAAGGAAAATTGCAAACTTCTTACCTATAAAAGTTTTTTTGGGGAACTGACTAAAATTATTGATAAAAATGCAGGTTCCTGATATACTGTCGAAGCAAAAATCACATAGGATGTAGGCCTTCTAAACATAAAAGCCATATAAACGTTCCTTTAAATCTCTTTTTTGACTGTTTAATAGAATTATTGATAAATAAGCATAAAACACAGGGTTCTGCAGGTCCTACATCAGAAAAATTAACACACATACTTCACAAGTATGTGTTTTATGTTACTGTAATGTAAAAGGTCGGAAAACCCAACTTCAAGACACTTTCCATGGGCTAAAGCCAATTATTGATAAAGAAGACTGGAGTACAGGTTTCAGAGGTCTTACCTTCGTGAATTAAAAACATTATCAATAAGAATGTTATCTAGGCCATTATAACAAATGCAAACTTAAAAATCTGACTTTGAAAAACCTTTATAGGCACTGAATAGAATTATTGATAAATAGGCATGAAACACATGGTTTTGGAGGTCCTATGTTAACGAAAAATAAAACACATCATTTACAAAAATGTGTTTTAGGCTACCATAATGATAAATTTAGAAAAACTTCACTTTAATGCACCTTTTGGTGGGCTGAAGTGAATTATTGATTAAGAGGACTCTAACATAGGGTTTTGCAGGTCCTACCTTAGCAAAAATAATTCATATAATCAATAAGAATGATATCAAGGCCATCATAACATGAAAATCTTGATACCCTTACTTTAAAACTACATTGTAAGGGCTAAGAAAAATTATTGATAATTAGGCCAGCAACAAAGGAATCCAACTGTCCTAACTTAGTGAAAATGACGCATATTATCTATATAGAAGTGTTGTACGCCATCAGTACATAGCTGCCTTAAAAATATATCTTTTTAACACCCATTTTGATAGTAAAAGGATTACTAAGCATCTATATGTATATATAATAGTAGAGCTTATAAAGGAGTTTCAAAGTCAGGGTTTTAAGTTTTTTTAAGTTATAATATCCTAGATACCATTCTTATCGATAATGTGTTTTATTTTCACTAAGGTAAGACCTCTAAAACCATGAATTCCAGTCTTCTTTATAAATAATTTTCTTTAATCTCTCCAAATATATTTTAAAGTTGGGTTTTCAGTGTTTCCATTACAGTAACTTAAAACACATTCTTGTAAAGTATATGTGTTATTTTTGCTGATGTAGGACGTCCAGAATCCTTTGTTTTATATCTATCTATCAATAATTTTATTCAATGCCTAAAAATGAGATTTAAAGAAATGTTTTCATGGTTTTTATGTTCAGATGGCCTATATCATATTCTTAAAGATAATATTTCTTATTTTTGCTTAGACAGTGGGTCAGGAACCCTGTATTTCAGGACGAATTTTTCAATAATACTTATCAGCTAAAAAAAAAATTTAAGAATTTTGTAATTTTCCTTGAAGATGGTCTAGAGCCCACTACTATAAATACATAGGAATGCTTATTAATCTTTTTACTATCAAAAAAGTGCTAAAAACATATATTTTTAAGCCAGTTATGTACTGATGGCCTACAACACTTCTATATAAATATGTGTCATTTTATCTAAGTTAGGACAACTGGATTCCTTTGTTGTGGGCCTATTTATCAATTATTTTTCTTAGCCCTTACACTGGAGTTTTAAAGTAAGGTTTTGAAGATTTTCATGTTATGAAGGCCTTGATACCATTCTTATTGATAATGTGAATTATTTTTGCTAAAGTAGGACCTCCAAAACCCTATGTTAGAGTCCTCTAAATCAATAATTCACATCAGCCCACCAAAAGGTGCATTAAAGTGAAGTTTTTCAAGATTTATGATTATGATAGCCTAAAACACATTTTTGTAAATAATGAGTCTTATTTTCATTAACATAGGACCTCCAAGACCCTGTGTTTCATACCTATTTATCAATAATCATATTCAATGCTTATAAATGTGTTTCAAAGTCAGGCTTTTAAGTTTGTTTATGTTATAATGGCCTAGATAACATTCTTATTGATAATATTTTAAATTTACTAGGGTAAGACTTATGAAAGCTGTACTCCAGTCTACTTTATCAATAATTGGCTTTACCCCATGCAAAGATGTCTTGAAGTTGGGTTTTCCAAGCGTATATGTTACAGTAACCTAAAACACATACTTGTAAAGTATGTGTGTTATTTTCTCTGATGTAGGACCTGCAGAACCCTGTTTTTTATGCTTATTTATCAATAATTTTATTAAACAGCCAAAAAAGAGGTTTAAGGGAATGCTTTTTTGGCTTTTATGTTTAGAAGACCTAGATCCTATGTTATTTTTGCCTTGATAGTATATCAGGATCCCTGGATTTTAGGCCCAATTATCAATAATTTTAGTCAGCTCCCCAAAAAAAGTTTTATAGGTAAGAAGTTTAATATTTTCCTTTATGATGGTCTAGAGCCCACTCTTATAGATAAAGATAAATTCTTATAAATCACTTTAGCAAACAAAAAAGTGATATAAAGGTACACTTTTAAGACATTTATGTATTGACAGCCAACAAAACCTCTTTTTAAATGATATGTGTCACTTACACTAAGATAGGACAGTTGGATCCCTGTGTTACATTCCTATATATCAGTAGTTCTACTTAGTGCCTAAAAAGGGGCTTTAAAGTCAAAGCGTTAAGGATTTTATGTTATGATGGCCTAGATATCATTCTTATAGATATTGTGTGTTATTTTCACTAATGTAAGACCTCCAAAGCCCTGTATTCCATTTTTCTTTATCAATAATTCTCTCTAACCTCTACAAAGATATTTTGAAGTTGAGTTTTCTGAATTTTTACTTCACAGTTTACTAAAACACATTCTTGTAAGGAATAAGCATTATTCTTCCTAATGTAGGACCTCCAGAAACCTTTGTTTTGTGCCTATTATCAATATTTCTATTCAACACCCAAAAAAGTTATTTACAGGAATGTTTTTATAGGTTTTATGTTCTAATGCCCCAGATCATATTCTTATAAAGGATATATGTTACTTATGCTTAGAAAGTATATCAAAAACCCAGTGTTTTAGGCCTAATTATCAATAAGTAAGAGTTTTATTGGTATGAATTTTGCAATTTTCCTTTATGATGGTTTAAAACCCACTCTTGTAAATACATATACATATTTATAAATCACTTTAGCATGAAAAAAAAGTGTAATCAAGATGTATTTTTAAGGCATTTACATATTGATAGGCTGAAACACTTTTATATAAATAATTTGTCATTTTCCCTAAGTAAGGACAGTTGGATCATTGTTGCAAACTTATTTATCAATAATTCTGTTTAGCCCCTATAAATGAGTGTTAAAGTTAGGTTTTTAAGGTTTTTAAGGTACGATGGCCTAGATACCATTCTTATTGATAATATGAGTTCTTTTAATTAGGTAAGACCTGTGAGACCTTGTTTCCAGGCTTCTTTATCAACATTTCACTTTAGCTCCACCAAATGCGTTTTAAGGTTGAGGTTTGCAATATATGTGTGTTATTTCCACTTATGTAGAGCCTCCAGAACCCTGTGTTTTATGACTTTTTATCAATAATTCAATGTAATGCCCAAAAAAGAGATTTAAAGGAATATTTATCAGATTTTTAAGTCTAGGTAGCCTAGGTCTTACTGCTATGAGTAATATATGTTATTTTCACTTAGGTAGGATATCAGAAAACCTGTGTTGAAGGCCTATTTATCAATAATTGTGGTTAGCAGCCAAGAAGAGTTCTAAAGGTATGATATTGCAATTTTCTTTTATAATGGTCAAGAGCCAACACTTATAAATACATATAAATACTTGTAGATTACTTTAGCATTCAAATGATTGTTTTAAAGATAAATTTTGAAGGCATGTATGATATGATAGACTTGAACACTTCCTTATACTTAATATGTGGAGTATATGCTAAATTAGAACAGTCTGTTGCAGACCTACTTATCAATGATTCTATTTAGCCCCTATAATGGAGTTTTAAAGTTAGGTTTTCAAAAATCTTATGTTATGATGGCCTAGATACCTTTGTTGATGATAATAAGAAGTAATTTTGCTAAAGCAGGACCTCCAAAACCTATGTTACAGTCCTCTTAATCAATAATTCACTTCAGCCCACCAAAAAGTCTTTTAAAGTGAAGTTTTTAAAGATTTTACATTACGGTAGCCTAAAACACAATCTTGTAAATAATGTGTGTCATTTTTGCTGATATAGGACTTCCAGAACTTTCTGTTTCATGCCTATTTATCAATAATTCTATCTAGTGCTTATAAAGGAGTTTCAAAGTCAGGTTTTTAAGTTTTTTTTAAGTTATAATATCCTAGATACCACTCTTATTGATAATGTGTTCTATTTTCACTAAGGTAAGACCTCTAAAACCATGTATTCCAGTCTTCTTTATCAATAATTCTCTTCAATCTCTCCAAATATGTTTTAAAGTTAGGTTTTCAGTGTTTCCATTACAGTAACTTAAAACACATTCTTGTAAAGTATATGTGTTATTTTCGCTGATGTAGAACCTCCAGAATGCTTTGTTTTATATCTATTTATCAATAATTTTATTCAATGCCTAAAAATGAAATTTAAAGGAATGTTTCATGGTTTTATGTTCACATGGCTTATATCCTGTTCTTATGGATAATATTTCTTGTTTTTGCTTTGACAGTGTATCAGGAATCCTGTATTTAAGGACGAATTTATCAATAATACTTATCAGCTCGAAAAAAATGTAAGAATTGTGTAACTTCCCTTGATGATGGTCTAGAGCCCACTATTATAAATACATATAAATGCTTATTAATCATTTTACTATCAAAAGAAGTGTTAAAAAGATATATCTTTAAGGCAGTTATGTACTGATGGCCTGCAACACTTTTACATAAAAAATATGTGTCATTTTCACTAAGTTAGGAGAGCTGGATTCCTTTCTTGTGGTCCTATCTATCAATAATTTTTCTTAGCCCTTACAATGGAGTTTTAAAGTAAGGTTTTCAAGGTTTTCATGTTATGATGGCCTTGATACCATTCTTATTGATAATGTGAATTATTTTTGCTAAAGTAGGACCTCCAAAACCATATGTTAGAGTCCTCTTAATCAATAATTCACTTCAGCCCTCCCAAAAGGTGTATTAAAGTGAAGTTTTTTATTTTACATTACGGTAGCCTTAAACACATTCTTGTAAATATTGGGTGTTATTTTCATTAACATAGGCCCACCAAAACTCTGTGTTTCATACCTATTTATCAATAATTCTATTCAGTGTTTATAAAGGAGTTTCAAAGTCAGGTTTTAAAGTTTTTCATGTTATAATGGCTTACATAACATTCTTATCGATAATGTTTTTTATTCACAAAGTTAAGACCTCTGAAACCTGTACTCCAGTCTTCTTTGTCAATTATTGGCTTTAGCACATGCAAAGATGTTTTGAAGTTGGGTTTTCCGAGCATTTACGCTACAGTAACCTAAAACACAAACAAACTTAAAAACCTGACTTTGAAACTCTTTATAGGCACTGAATAGAATTATAGATGATTAAGCATGACACACAGGGTTTTGGAGGTCCTATGTTAATGAAAACACACATTATTTACAAGAATGTGTTTTAGGCTACCGTAATGTAAAATCTTGAAAAACTTCACTTTAATACACATTTTGGTGGGCTGAAGTGAATTATTGATTAAAAGGACTCTAGCATAGGGTTTTGGAGATCCTACTTTAGGAAAAATAATTAACATTATCAATAAGAATGGTATCAAGGCCATCTTAACATGAAAATCTTGAAAACCTAACTTTAAAACTCCATTGTAAGGGCTAAGAAGAATTATTGATAAATAGGCCCACAACTTAGCAAAAATAACATATTATTTATAGAGAAGTGTTGTAGGCAATTGGTACATAAATGCCTTAAAAATATATCTTTTTAACACTTTGGCTCTTGACCATCATCAAAAAAAAATTACACAATTCTTTCATTTTTTTGGAGCTAATAAGTAATATTGATAAATTTGTCCTAAAATACATGGTTCCTGATATACAATCTAAGAAAAAATAACACATATTATCTATAAGAATAGGATATACACCATCTGAACATAAAAACCATGAAAACATTCCTTTAAATCTTATTTTCAGGCATTGAATAGAATTATTGATAAATAGATATAAAACACAGGATTTTGGAGGTCCTACTTCAGCAAAAATACCATATATACTTTACAAGAATGTATTTTAAGTTACTGTAATGGAAAAGCTCTGAAAACCCAACTTTAAAACATATTTGGAGAGGTTAAAGAGAATTATTGATAAAGAAGACTTGAATTCATGATTTTGGAGGTCTTACCTTAGTGAAAATACAACACATTATTGATAAGAATAGTATATAAGCCATTATAACACAAAAAAATTAAAAACCTGACTTTGAAACTTCTTTTTAAGTACTAAATAGAATTATTGATAAATAGGCATGAAACACAGAATTCTGGGGGTCCTATGTCAGCAAAAATGACACACATTATTTACAAGATTGTGTGTTAAGCTAGCGTAATGTAAAATCTTTAAAAACTTCACTTTAGACAACCTTTTGGTTGACTAAAGTGGATTATTGACTAAGAGGACTCTAACATAGGGTTTTGGAGGTCCTGCTTTAGCAAAATTACTTCACATTATCATTAACAATGGTATCTAGGCCATCATAACATAAGATTTTTTAAAACGTAACTTTAAGTCTCCATTATAGGCGCTAAATAGAAATATTGATAAATAGGTCTGCAACAGAGGGAACCGACTATCCTAATTTAGCAAATATTCCACACATTAAGGATAAGGAAATGTTCAAGTCCATCATATCATACATGCCTTCAAAATCCACTTTAAAAACAATTATATGGATGCTAAAGTAATTTATTAGTATTTATATGTATTTATAAGAGTGGGCTCTTGACCATTATAAAAGAAAATTGCAAAATCATACCTTTAGAACTCTTTTTTGGCTGCTAACTACAAATATTGATAAATAGGCTTTCAACACAGGTTTTCTGATATCTTACCTAAGTGAATATATATATATATATTACTCATAAGAGTAGGATCTAGGCCATCTGGATATAAAAATCTTTAAAATATTCCTTTAAATCTCTTTTTTGGGCATTACATTGAATTATTGATAAACAGGCATAAAACACAGGATTCTAGAGGTTCTACTTAAGTTGAAATAACACACATTTATTATAAAAATGTGTTTTTGGCTACCATAATGTAGAAATTAAAAAACTCAACCTTAAAACACATTTGGAGGGGCTAAGGTGAATTATTGACAAAGAAGACCGAAATACGAGTTCCCACAGGTCTTACCTAGTTAAAAGAACTCACATTATTAATAAGAATGGTATCTAGGCCATCACAACTTAAAAGCCTTAAAAACCTAACTTTGAAACTCATTTATAGGGGCTAAATAGAATTATTGATAAATAGGTTTGCAACTTGGATCCAACTGTCCTTACTTAGGAAAAATGACACAAATTATTTCTATAGAAGTGTTTCAGGCCATCAGTATGTAAATGCCTTAAAAACTTACCTTGATTACATTTTTTTCATGCTAAAGTGATTTATACATATGTATATATATTTGTAAGTGTGGACTCTAAACCACCATAAAGGAAAATTGCAAAATTCTTACCAATAAAACTCCTTTTTGGAAGCCAACTAGAGTTATTTATAGATTGGCCTAAAATACTGGGTTTCTGATATACATCCTGAGCAAAAATAACATATGTTATTTATAAGAATATGATCTAGAGCATTAGAACATAAAAACCATTAAAACAATCCTGTAAATCTCTTTTTTGGGTGTTGAATAGAATTATTCATAATAGGCACAAAACAAATGGTTCTGTAGGTCCTACATTAGCAAAAATGACACCCATTCTTTACAAGAATGTGTTTTAGGTATCTGTGAAGTAAAACCTCGAAAAACCCAACTTCAAAACATCTTTGGAGAGGTTGGAGAGAATTATTGATAAAGAAGAATGGAATACAGGTTTTTGAGGTCTTAACTTTGTGAATAGAACATATTATCAATAAAAATGGAATCTAAGCCATAAAAACATATAAAACTTAAAAACCTGACTTTGAAACTCTTTTCTAGGCACTAAATAAAATTACTGATAAATATGCATGAAACACAGGGTTCTGGAGGTCCTATGATAGTGAAAATAACACACATTATTAACAAGAATGTTTTTTAGGTTACTGTAATATAAGATCTCGTACAAATTCAATTTAAAACACCTTTTGGTGGGTTGAAGTGATATATTGATAAAGAGGACTCTAACATAGGGTTTTGGAGGTCGTACTTTAGTAAAAATAATTTACATTATCAGTAAGAATGGTACCTAGGTCATCATAACATGAAAATCTTTAAAAACTAACTTTAAAATTCCTTTATAAAGGCTAAGTAGAATTATTGATAAATAGGTCTGCAACACAGGGATCCAACTGTCCTGACTTAACAAAAATGACACACATTATTTATACAGAAGTGTTGTAAGCCATCAATTCATAAATATCATAAAAACATACCTTTAAGACATTTTTTTATGCTACATTGATTTATAAGTAACTATATGAATTTATAAGAGTGGGTTCTAGACCATCATCAAGGAAAATTGCAAAATTCTTACTTTTTGGAGAACTGACAAGTATTATTGATAAATTTGTCCTTAAATACAAGGTTTCTGATGTAATATCTAAGCAAAAAAACATATATTATTCATAAGAATAGGGTCTAGGCCATCTGAACATAAAAACCATATAAACATTCCTTTGAATCTTATTTTTGGGCTTTGAATAGAATTATTGATAGATAGATATAAAAAATTAATTCTGGAGGTCCAACATTAGCAAAAATAACACATTCTTTACATAAATGTGTTATAAGTTACTATACAGTAAAAATTCAGAAAACTCTACTTTAAAACATCTTTGGAGTGTTTAAAGAGAATTATTGATAAAGAAGACTGGAATACAGGGCTTCGGAGGTCTTACCTTAGTGAAAATAACACACAATATCCACAAGAATGATATCTAGGCATTATAACATAAAAACCTTAAAAGTTAGACTTTAAACCCCTTTTTAGGCACTAAATAGAACTATTGATATATAGGCATGAAACACAGAGATCCAACTGTCCTATCATTGTGAAAATGACACATATTATTTACGCATAAGTTTTTTCGGCCGTCAATACATAAATGTCTTAAAAATAAACTTTTATAACACTTTTTTGGATGCTAAAGTGATTTAAAAGTATTTCTGTGAATCTATAAGAGTGGGCTTTAGACTATCATAAAGGAAAATCGCAAACTTCTTACCGATAAAACTTCTTTTTGGGAGCTGACTAAAATTATTGATAACTGGCCCTAAAATACAGGGTTCCTGATATACTACCTAAGCAAAAATAACATAAGATCTAGGGCTTCTAAACATAAAGCCATAAAAACATTCCTTTAAATCTCTCTTTTGGACCTTTAATAGAATTGTTGATAAATAGGCATAAAACATAGGGTTCTGCAGGTTCTACATCAGAGAAAATAACACACATACTTTACAAGTATGTGTTTTAGGTTACTGTAACGTAAAAGCTCGGAAAACCCAACTTCAAAACATCTTTGCATAGGCTAAAGTCAATTATTGATAAAGAAGACTGGAGTACAGGTTTCAGAGGTCTTACCTTAGCGAATAAAAAACATTATCGATAAGAATGTTATCTAGGCCATTATCAGATCAACAAACTTAAAAACCTGACTTTGAAACTCCTTTATAGGCACTGAATAGAATTATTGATAAATATGCATGAAGCACAGGGTTTTGGATGTCCTATGTTAATGAAAATAACACACATTATTTACAAGAATGTGTTTTAGGCTACTGTAATGTAAAATCTTGAAAACTTCACTTTAATATACCTTCTGGTGGGCTGAAGGGAATTATTGATTAAGAGGACTCTAACATAGGGTTTTGGAGGTCCTACTTTAGCAAAAATAATTCACATTATCAATAACAATGGTATGAAGGCCATCATAACATGAAAATCTTGAAAACCTAACTCTAAAACTCCATTGTAAGGGCTAAGAAAAATTATTGATGAATAGGCACGCAACAAAGGAATCCAGCTGTCCTAATTTAGCGAAAATGACACATATTATTCATAAAGAAATGTTGTAGGCCATCAGCATGTAAATGCCTTAAAAATATATCTTTTAAACACTTTTTTGGATGCTAAAATGATTTATAAGCATTTATATGTATTTATGATAGAGGGCTCTAGACCATCATCAAGGAAAATTTAATAAATCTTACATTTTCTTGGAGCTGATAAGTATTATTGATAAATTCTTCCTTAAATACAGGGTTCCTGATATACTATCTAAGAAAAAAATAACACATATTACCTAAAAGAATGGGATATACGCCATCTGAACATAAAAACCATGGAAACATTCCTTTATACCTCATTTTTAGGCATTGAATAGAATTATTAATAAATAGATATAAAACACAGGATAAGTTTATTTGATCTGCTGTCAGGTTCCCCTGGCAACAGTTGTGCCCAAAATCTGGAAACTTTTGATAACTAGCAATTGCTTAGCCTCAGATAAAATCTGAAACAGTAATGTCAAAGCATAACCATATATGCCACCCACTATCCCTTTTTAAGACCATGTACTAGTACTTACTAATCATAATCTTTTTCACCACACATGTATTCAATTGAGAGTTCAAGCAGCAAAAGTGATGTTTGATCCCTAAATATACATCTAAATAAAATTTTTAGGAGTCTTAAACCAACAGTGTGATGGCTTGCATGGCAAGCTTTTTTCTTTATCTTGCTTAAAAAAATACTGGGATGTCATATACAAGATTCAATCAGTTTACAATGATTTCAGATTATGGACATTAGAGAAAATCAATAGTAAACCAAAAAATGAAATGTATAAATCTAGGTGCATAATGCTCTTTGTTAAAACCACAGTACAAATAACTATTTTTTCAACCCAGTATGTAATTAGCAAACTTATCATAATGTGACTATTGAATGCCTTTTCATGTAATATTGGATAAAGAACCCCACATAAAATTACAAAAAATGGAAAAACTGATGCCATGGATTATTCACAAAACTCCATAAGTTCTGGAAAGGCATGCAAGATAAGATTGCAAAAAATGCCAGGTAGCATAAAAAAGGAGCTGCAAAGAGGTATGGAGTAGCATGTGAATGGCATTTTAGTCTCAAACGATAACACACAGAATGAGGAGGTGGAATCGGGTTACTGTGGAAAGATATCATAGGCATAAGGTCAGTGCCACTGGCATGGATCATAAAAGGAGTGATGCATTCCAATCTATGAATGAGTATAGAATATGTCAGTAACAGTAAACTGGATAAATCTCATCTAAGATAATGATCCGAATTTTCATAAATGTATATTAAAATAATTTTTGTAAAAGAGGTAATGGAAAATAGAGTCTGTGGAGGGGCAAGTCCTCCCTTCATACATTATATCATTTCTTTAATTTTTTTCATTTAATTCATAAATTTCTCATTTACCTCATCCTCAACACTAATTCCAAAAATACAATTTAATGAATTTGGTGACATTCCACAACTTTGATACCCTCCTAGATTTATTTCAAAATAATCATGACATTCTTTACTCTCACACACTATGTTTCCTTTATAAATGCCTCCAAGAGTCTTCCATGCTCATCATGTAGTCAAATCTTCCCTGAGAACTTTTTGAAATCATACATTTGCAGCAATCTAAATGAACTTAATCATCAAGAAAAGAAAACCCACAGGTTAAGTTTATTTGATCTGCTGTCAGGTTCCCCTGGCAATAGTTGTGCCCAAAATCTGGAAACTTTTGATAACTAGCAACTGCTTAGCCTAAAATTTGAAACAGTAATACCAAAGCATATGACCTGGTATGCCACCCCGCTATTCCTCTTTAAGACCATGTGCCTGTATTTACCTATCATAATCTTTTTCACCACACATGTATTAGATTGAAAGTTCAAGCTGCAAAAGTAATGTTTGATCCCTAAATATACTATCAAAATATAATTTTTAGGACATTAAAACCAAGGGAGTGGTGGCTTGCATGGCAAGCTTTTTTTTTATTTTCCTTTAAAAAAATACTGGGATGTCATATACAAGATTCAATCAGTTTACAATGATTTTAGATTATTGACAAAGTACAAGGCATTAGAAAAAAAATCAATGGTAAACCATAAAAATTGAAAGAGATAAATCTAAGAGCATGAAAAACTTTGTTAAAACCACAGTGCATATAACTATTTCCAGAAAAGCTAATGTCCTTAATCATATGACTGGTGAAGCCAGTATAAATTTTCTCGACCACAGTATGTAATTAGCAACCCTATTATAATGTGACTATTGAGTGCCTTTTCATGTAATAATGAATAAAGCAACCCCAAAAAAAAAATACAAAAAAAATATAGAAAAACTGATGCCATGGAATATTTACAAAACTTCACAGTTCTAGAAAGGCATGTAAGATAAGACTGGGAAAAATGCCTGGTAGCATAAAAAAAAGAGTTGCAAAGAGGTAAGGAGTAGCTTGTAAATTGAATTTTAGTCTCTAATAATAACAAACAAAGAATAAGGAGGTTGAATCGGGTGCCTAAAGCAATGAGGAAAGATATCATAGGCATAAGGTTAGTGCCACCAGCATGGATCATAAAAGGAGTGATGCATTCCAATCTAACGTACGTATATAGAATGTCAGTAACAGTAAACAAGATGAATCTGGTCTAAGATAATGATCTGAATTTTAATGAAAATATTTTAAAATAATTTTTGTAAAAGAGGTAATGGACAACAGAAAGAGTATGGATAGTAAGGAATAAGAAAGTCAAAGAGATTTAACTAAAAAGAAAACAAATTTGAAAATACTCTGCAAACCCTGAAGTATGTAACCTTCAAATCTTCCTTCATTTTAAGTCTTTGAATTCAAAAATAATACATTTAAATGAAAATATATCTTTACGCACTAGTAGACTCAAACACTTAAATATATGAAATACTAACAGAAAATTTCAACTACTGCATTCATTATTCAGAGAACCTAAGGGTGTTACCAAACCCCACCTCCATGGGGTCACACTGTGAGTAAAAAGTTATCTTTATCAAGACTATCACTGAAAGTCCTGTCTCCTTACAGAATATATTGCAACCTTCAGCTGCAGTATTCCCTGGAAAGAGATCCTAGGTAACACATGGATTCTATATTAAAAAGAGGTATTAGGATAAGTATATATAAATAAGAATGTCATTAGCAAAACTCCTGTTGTACTATTCATATGTGTAAAATAACTCTGAGATAAGGCTGAGAAGCTTATTCTAAATATTTATACTGGCCCTGAATTTGATTTATGCAAATTCAGAGGTCTGTGATGCTTCAGCCTAAAGATGAGGGCATCCACTGGATGTACTGCTAGATAGTCCAGATACCTAGAGAGAATAAATGCATCAGGGAGTTCTTAACAGAGTAAAAGCTAAGGGATCAAAGACAAAGTAAGGTCAATATGAAGAAGCAGATGTTAAAGGTGGAAGCTCATTTGAACATGTCTGTCAATGGTGACCAGCATTCAAGGAAGATTCTGGATAGGGAACTATGTTACAGATGAAAGAATAAAGGTGTACATGAAGTCCCAGAGAACTTTGACAATCACAATAACAGTATTACCTGGGGAGGTTCTGCCTCTTATATCATTAAACCTAAGGCAAATATTATTGCTTGATGAGTGCACATATAATTGTACATAAAACTGATATATTACATTCCAGTAGGGTTAAAATAATCTATTTAAAACTTGCTGACAGTCCTGCTATCATGTTTCATTAACAAGTGAAATACCTCCAAAACAAAACATACAGATGACTGTTACCAATCATTTTGATAAGTAACTTGAATGAATATTCCTTTGGCATAGCATAATCTCACATATTAGTAAAATATAAAAAAACATGGCATTAAAATTATCAAAAACTAAAACATTAATTGCTATATCTCTTAACATTACTCTTTAAAAAATTCACAGCCTCATTTAGAAGGTTTCATCTTCATTGCATTCACCCGTTTCATGTCCAAACACTGAAAAAAAAAAAAAGGACATTATCAAATTATAATATATACAGGCCTACCAAAGTATTATACAATATAATCTACTTCAGATTCAGCTTTGCCCTACATAACTAGTAAAAATGTTGTGAATGCTTTCCTTCAATTCTTCTCTGAACTCTAAATAAGAAACCACATGATAACAAAATCACATTTCAAACCTTTTATCTGCATTTTTGTGGTAATGTGTATATCTTACGACCATATATACTCTAGCCCTGATTATCCACATCAAGTGGGACTTAAGTCTAACCAGAATGGTTGGTTTACTAGTTAATCGAGTATGTAATTAGATTATTTTTTCAAACTTGTCATCATTTCCTGCAACGGCAAGGTAGTATTTTGAACAGTCTAAAAACATCCTCTCTAGTTGTCATGTGTAATACTAAAACCAGAGCCCCCCACCTTCCATTTACCACAATCAGGCACCATCCTGTCCATAAACAGATTTGACAGCCAATGACATCACATACCCCTACCACAGAATACAGCATAGAACAGGGGAAGGGAGGATACAAATCTTTATGAAAAATTTGTTCTAATGACAATCCTCATTTTTCCATAAAGAAATGCTTCTGTAAAAAACTATAATCAGATAACTTACTATGTATCATTCTGAGCAAATATTGCATTTAACAGTTTTGTTCATCAACGTTGTAAAATCTTTAACAGGACACAATTTAATTCTTAGAATACCATTACTAAATGCCAGACATAAATAGAATACTTTTTAGAGAATATTCTTACTGTTCTTCACAAACCTGCGTTCATAATGTTTAAATAAATAATAAAACCCAGAGCTAGTTCAAATCTTTTAACTTCTTGTACATACCTTCACACGTATCACAGTAGGGTCGAACAGAGCCTCTCTTTCCATGGTGCTGAGAAGGAGGTGGAGAATCTGAGGAAGCCTGCTTGGGACAATCCTCTGTATCATGGGCATCAAAGCAATCACATATATCACAAAACATTCGAGGTGCTACCTGGTGTTGCCCAGGTGAACTGATTCCATTCCTGTTTAAAAAACGTCAGTTATGAAAGGATTAGAAACGTGCAAAAATACTTAACAAGCTACTTATGACACTGAAAAAATCTACGGAAAAATGATCAATACCAAGGGAGTGGAGAAAAGAATGTGTAGATGTATTTAAGAAAAGAGATAGAGATAAATGCACTGAACAACAGGACTATGTCTCTAAATTAGCATGGTCTGCAAAATGCTGGAAGCAGTAATCAGAAAACAAATGTATGATTAACTGCAACATAAGGGCCCAGTTAAAGGGAGAGGTTATTAAATTCCCTACAACAGAAAAGATTAAAAGAAGGTGACAAATTCTAATTTCAAAGTTTCTGAATCAAATCAATAATGTTATGAGTAACAGTTCTTTAAAATCAACAAAGAAAGATCAACAAGTCATACCCAAAATGCTAGTAAGAGATATGTTAGAATAACTGTGATGGCATATTTCTATAGTAAGTCGGAAAAATGTAAAAAGCAAAGGTATTAGAATGAATAAAGATACCACATAAAAATTTCGATGTCGAATTACTTCCTTGTACTATATTGATAGGTAATGAGCAGAGGTGTCATATACAAATTTGAATATAGGTACTAACAACTGAAATTAAGTAATCACAGACATAAAAGTAAACAAAAAGATGTAAAGATGGGGCCCCATGAGTGTAAAACTTCCTTCCCATATAGTACAAATACTAAATTAAAAACAGTCAGGAAAGCATTCGGCCGATTATCAAAAGAACAATGAACAATGAAGGAACTAAGGGTCCAGATACAGGAGACAAATCTGTAGTCAAGGAGGAAAGCCACAAAGAAGACACTTGAAGTGGAACAGAGGTCTAAGGATTCTGAATCATGCATTGGTGGGGGGCATAATCCAGGGCTGTACCTCTCCCTATTGACTTATATAGGTAGCTGAAACACTAGAATTCTTTCCCAGTGCTCAGATCAATCACCAAAACCTTTAAGAGACGGCTGTATAAATGGTTAAAACAAACAGTCCCAGATGAACTCAAGGCTGAAAAATACAAAAAGAGTGCGGGTAAAAGAAAATAACATTATTGTGAAACAAGAAAGATATGTGGTGAGCAATACATGCTAGTCCTGCCTTAGGCAAAATCTTGTCATAGGCAAGACTCACTATTCTGTCTTACCTTCCTCCCACAAAAACCTACATAGAAGTCAGGGGATTTCTTAAATGTGTAGGCATATATTAATTACTTTTACCAGAAGCACTTGACAGGAATTTGGGGTGAGCGCTTCTGATTGGCTGAAATTTACTGAGTAATATTATTGAAGACGCAGAAAATTAACACATCTATACAAAAATGTATTTTTTGTGATTTTGAAGCTTTAGTGCAAACCTAAAACATACCAGATAACCTATTTTCAACATTAATAATCACTCGATGGAAACACTGAAAGTTAAACAAAGTGCACAATATCTACCAATATTCAATGAAACACTCATGAATTTTCACCTGCAATTCTACTTCTTTGAATGCAAGGCCCAACATTAAAATTGTACTTGATGTAGAAACTGTATGAAAACTCACATATTTGCCTTCGTGTCATCAGATACATTCCCAAGCTCAAAAATCTGGATGCGATTCTTAAGCTCATCATTTTTCCTCTGCATGTCTACAATTACAGAGTTGAGGAAATTCACCTGTCCTTCAAGCTGATCCTTTTCATCCTTTATTTGTTTCAGGAAACTGTCTGTAACAGAAAAATATGGGAGGTAAATTGGTCGTTGTTAGCATTTGACACAGTTCTGGTGGCAGACTCAAGGAATTCTGGAAAACAGTGAAAAGATATTGGGGAAGTGTGTGAAAGGAGAAAGTTGACAGTGGATATGAACAACGTTAGGTATGGTGGTACAACAGGGAGATGAAACAGGATGATTTGAGTGTAAGTCTGAATGGGGAGGACCTGAAGGAGGTGAGGTGCTTTAGATACCTGACCTCGGAGTGAACTTGACAGAGGATGGAACCAATGTGGCTGAAGCAAGTTACAGTATAAGGAAGGATAAGGGGCTAAGACACTGGGTGAATTGAGGAGAGGTCAGTGACTACTGGGAAAAGATGGGCATGTTTAAAGATACTGAAGTCCCCAACAGTATTCTAATGATACGAGTCTTGGGCCCAGAATGATAAAAAGGACTGGAGTGGTCATTTAGGACAATATGAGGGGTGCAGTGGGTTAACTGCATAAGGAATGACACTATAAGAGAAATGTGTGATAGTAAGTAGAGAATGAATGAGAAAGCTGACAGGGTATGCTGAAATGAATAAAGACTGACTGACTGACTAAGAAGATCTACATGTCAGAAGTAGAGGGTGGAAGAAAATGGGGGTTAAGGAGATAAAAGTATAGAGTAAGAGGCTTTGGGATAATGAGATCTGAACATTCAGGAGGGTGAAAGGCACGCATGGGGCAGAATTAATTGTACTGATATGGTATACAAAGACTGATGTGCTATCAACAAAAATTGTGGAATAGCCTGTGGGCCTTGGTTATAGATGGTAGGTTCTATTTTTGATGTATGACACACAACAGCTAAGGAGTGAATGTGTGCAAATAAAGCCAAATGTCACCTGCTCCCGATGTTACCTACTATGACAGGAAAAGCAACAATGTATAAAACGACTTACAGCGCACTATGTGAACAATTCTATAAGCATGAAAGGAAAGAGTGCACGTCCAACCATCAACTGCAATCTAAACAGGAAAAATGAGGGAGGGTGAATATTAAAAGGAATGGAATAATTAAATGAATTACGAAATAATCATAAACAACTCAGTAAAATTAATAGCGGCAGAAACAGAAAACCTTTGTGTACACATTACCTGAATCATTATTGCTGATCTCTGTTGATGCTACCTGGACTCGAAGATCAACTATTTTGCTTTCCAGTCTTCGCTTTTCCGTTTCAAGGAGATTAACTTTTGCACGAAGAACACTTGTAGCTTCTGCTTCTATCTCAGCTTCCTTTAATTTTTTCGTCATTTCAGCCAACTCTTCTTTTGATGCAGACACTTTATCTTGTAGGCTCACAACTTCTTCAACCAGATTAAATTTTTCTACTTCAAGTTCACCAAGACGTCCTTCATGGCTAGAGAGATAAATGCCAGTTAAGGTAATGAATTTCGATATTAGAAAGACTTCTCTAAGTTTACATAAAGTGGAGAGTGGACATGAGTGCTCCAAAGTACTCTTTCTCGGCTGGTTTGGAGGCTGAATCACATGGAAAATGTTTGTGTTACAAATGTACACACAGCACAAAAACAATCTTTACACCAAAGAACGACTAGTCTCAGAATGATCACTAGTTAACTTTAAGAGGTTGGTATGCTCTCAGTTTTTTTGGTCCTTATGTCATATTATGTCACTTTGAAGGCATAAAGATTGTTTTTGTGCTGTGTGTGCATACACATAATACAGATTCTACTGAACCTCAACACTGACAATAACTGCATACCCAAAGTTAACAGTCATCATATATGTAAAAAGAGGTCTGTCATACTGATGATACTCACCAAAAGATGGCACCAACTGGTATGTCCTAATTGACAACCACCAAAATGGAAACAATGGTTTACAATGGAGTAGATGTCACTCTCTTGACTTCTGCCTAAGCCTCTAAAACCAATAAAATAATCATATATGATTAAGCTAAGTCTGGTTAAAGATGTATTGAGAAGAAACAAGTCATGGGATAAAATGGTTCTCCCAGCAACACTCACAGGCCTTAAACTCAGGAGGTGGAAACATAAAAATTTTAGAGGGGTAACCTGACATATCATACTCTTATTCATCTAATCACATTCATTAAATCTCCTCCCAACTCCATGGGGTTGATCTGATACATAAAGCCTTTCATATCACACACATACATCCAAAACACATGACCAGAGTGTTCAAGTGAAAGATGAACTTTCACACTTATATCACAGCTTCTTACTTTTTCATTTATATACAAAGTTGATTTGTTAAGTGAGACCATCAACTCTATTCATACACACAATGTGTTTATAACACATCATCTAGATTATGAAAGGCAAAGACTATTTGGAACTTTGGAACTGACAATAAGTAATACGTACACTAAATAATTTACAGAATCAGAAAAAGCACATTTGTATTAATGCTATTAACACAATCAATGAATGATTGCAGCAAACAGGTGAACTCAGACAGCACCAGTGACAAGCCAGCATCTCTTGGGATTAATTGCAATATCTTAAGCATTTGATGTGATGAGATTCTTACAAATTCTCCATTTGGTGTTTCATAATCTGATATACATTTAGATTGCTTGGTTTAAACTCCATTTGATATGAAATCCATAATACTATGCACAGTCTACTTTTGACACTCTAAATTGTAGAATTCATATTATTAATTTGCTTCCAAAAAACTAAGTGCAATAAACATCATACTTTCAAGATCTTTCCTATCCCTATATTTTATATTATAGATATCTGAAAGTAATAATGATCTCTTTAAATCCTAGGAAGAGAACAGGTCCATTAAATCTAAAGATATAAAAAGCTGCTTTTTGCCTTGTGCATGAACTCTTCTAGAGATAGTGGTCTTAGGCGTGGTAGCATTATGCACACTACAGGCAAAAAATAAATCTGTACAATGAATATTTCCATTAAGAAAAACTTTTAGATTCCATACATGATGCAAACATTGCAATAGGTGGCTCTGGCTTAACTTTAAAATAGTTGTGTAATCCTGACTTAACAACTACAAGTAAAACCCCATAAATTTCATCAGTACTAAGAGCCTTAAATGGGTCGAGATCTTTTAGTATTCTGTAACAGTCTTCTACTTATCTCAAAGTTTTCTAAAACTCTTCCTCATTCCATCTCACTGCTATTAGGGCTACAGATTTTTCCAATTATGTTCCTCATATACCCTTACATCACTTCAACAATTCTTCCATCTGAATTTCTTAGCCTAATTAGCAGCTCTTTAACTGACAGCTGACTCCTGATGAATTTATGAAAAGATTTTTTTTTTCCTGCCTCGTCCAACAATATTCTTTCCAGAATTTCTTTGTTCCTCCTTTCATATTCTGCTATACCCGTTCCTTGCTCTCTTATACAGTGTCTGCAAAAAACATTGACCCTCCCCTCCCCTACTATGGTTTATTGTGGGTACAATTATGACACTCTCAGGGTGAAATCACCATACATCTCATTGCTGAGACTACAGTTTCTAATGGTGTGAACACCAGCAATCCACCTCAATATGCCTCAGGCAATCTTGAGGGAACTATCTTTACCCTTCCAGGCTGCCTCTTCATTTTGGGAATTTTACTTCTGGGTCCTACATTTCTTCCACCTGTGCTTCAAGATAGTTGCCTCTTACCTTCCTAGGAATGAGAAAGTCTGAATTCTCACCTGATAGCAAGAAAAATATGGTTACAAGTGAGATTTCTAAGTGCACTGGAAGCTAAGAACAAATGATCAGGTGGCTGCTTCCTGCAGCATGTCATCAGTGTCTCGCCTCATTCAAAAGATCAAGATCCAATGGACCCAATACATGGACCTAGAATACTTTAGGAACATTCCCAATTCCATGCCCAGATGTCTGCAGGTGGTAATCAAGTGCAAAGGAGAGATGACAAAATACTAATACGAAAGTGTGACATTGCCCTTGAAACATATGGGGGAGGTGGACAAGGTTTTTTAAGGACACTGTACTTTACAAGTGCTGGCTGGCTGGAGTGCCACCTATATCCTCACCACTGCACATCTTGAAGCTCCTTTGCTTTAAAACGTCTTTTATCGTACCATTCTTTCCTCTTTCTTGTCATTCCCTCTGTATTTGAGGCAAAAGGTACCCATGTTCCTATTCTGAAGTTGTAAATTTCACAGAACCTCATGCCACAGAGCCAGGTTCCTGGCTACTGAACTCCATCTCCCAATCTATATTACCACAAAAATTTTCAGGTTTGTATAGTTTCCACAATCATATATCTTTATGTCTTGCCTTAACCTCTGCTATCTTAATGTCTTTCATTACCACATAGTCAGATGAGCATTACATGATCACTTCTTCCAGATGGTGTTCAAATATAATATTCTCAATATCCATGCTAGTAGATAAGATGACAAGATTTAGCAAATTATGGTGTATAGGTCCTTTTCATCCTGACATGTTTTTTAGGAAATTTTCCTATGTACACTCTATCAACTTATGTCTTCAAGACTTTCTATCACCAAGAGAATCCAAATTCCCTCTGTCTATTCTGTCTATCTCTTTACAACTGACATCCCCTATTTTCAGTAATTTGCCACCTTTGAAAAGTGAATGCTTCAATCCTTCATATACCATCCTGACTCTTCCTTCACTGCTCTCACAGTATATTTGTTCAAGATTGTTCCAATTCTTTGGAGGTTTCCATAATATCAGCAACACTATACATTTCCTTGCTCTTACTTTTCCCATTATGTACTGTCTGAACAAGACATCCTCCACAATTTCTTGCAACTTAAGGCCATCTTTTAAGAGGGTCAATTCCCCTTCTTTTTCCTTCTCTTTCCCTCCTTACAGTCATGTACCCCTCAGAGCATAACAGGTGAGATCTTATCTCTTTAGTAAGCTTTGTTTCTCTGACTCAAACAACACCAGGTGCACTTTCCTTTAAAACTGGAATTCTTGCTCTTTACCATTAACAGTTAATCCATCAATATCTGAACACATTACGTTTCTCTGACTCAAACAACACCAGGTGCACTTTCCTTTAAAACTGGAATTCCTGCTCTTTACCATTAACAGTTAATCCATCAATATCTGAACACATTACTTTCAATCCACTATCAACTTCTAACACTCCAGGTGAAGGGTGATAAGTGCTATTTGGAAAGTTTAGGGTAAAGAATAATTAGCTCAAGTCTGTTTATGCATAATAAATAGTACCAACTATTACTATGAATTGTCAAGACAGAACTTTGTGTACATTTTGTGATGGTTTAGATATTAGTGAGCGGCCAGTATAAGTGGAAAAAGCTGCTACAATACTAAAATCATACAGAATTTATATATCAGATTTTATTATATATTATACTTGATCACCGTTTCCCGCATTTGTGAGATGGCACCAGGAAACACACGAAGAAAGATCCATCCACTCATATACACACATATACTCATACATGCATATACACATACATATACATACCAACATATACACAGATACATACATATACATATAAGCACATATTCATACTTGCTTGCCTTCATCCATTTTGGCACCACCCTTCCCCACAGGAAACAGCATTGTTAACCCCTGCATCAGTGAGGCAGTGCCAGGAAATGGACAAAAAGGCCACATTCGCTCACACTCAGTCTATAGTGTAATGTACCGAAATCATAGCTCCCTATCCAATTCCAGACCTCACAGTCCTTTCCATAGTTTACTCCAGATGTTACACATGCCCTGGTTCAGTCCACTGACAGCATGTCGACCCCAGTATACCATATCGTTCCATTTCACTCTATTCCATGCACGCTTTTCACCCCCTGCACATTCAGGCCCCGACCGCTTAAAAGCTCTTTTGCTCCATACTTCCACCTCCAATCTGGTCACCTGCTTCTCCTTGTTCCCTCCACCTATGAGACAAATATCCTCTTTGTCAACCTTTCCTCACTCATTCGTTCCATATGTCCAAACCATTTCAACACACCCTCTTCTGCTCTC
>JAYMFT010152422.1:0-12593 GCA_038088735.1 Panulirus argus
TTTTTTTTTTTTTTTTTTTTTTTTTTTTTTTTCCCCCAAGGCCCATAGCTAAGAAGGGTTGGCAGGGTCAAGTTGCTCCTCATCCCAAAAGGAAATGTCCACTTTTGTCATCATAGGTGTAATTTGTAATGCGATTTAACGTATAATGTTTGCGAGGTTTGATTGTGGATAGGGGAGCTCTAATTTAAGTATTTTATAGATATGAGCAATTGAGTTCCATTTCTTCATCTGTTTGTAGTGGTACCTCCCTAATGTGGGAAAAGATGAACATGCACTTAGCCAGAACCATTGCTCTTGAACATATACAGGAACTCCAGACTGACAATAACATAGCCCAATCATTTACACTGATGGTTCTCGTGATTCTGCCACTAGGAGGTCAGGCACTGCTACCATTGTGATCCAGTCCATTGGTATTAGATTAGAGAAAAATATTAGAATAAGCAAGTGGGCATTTACTCTACAAACTGAATTGTTCAGCATACTCATTGCTCTTGAGCAGGTAGAAATCACCTCCACAGATAGTTTAATTATCTTCAATTCTTTTTTTCACTACTTGCCATTAACACTCTTGATGTCAGAATGTACCATGCTTGTCTCTGAAGCCAGACACAAATACTCCAATCAAATTGTTATGGATTTCCTCTCATACAGGCCTCCATGAACATGACAAAGCTGATGCTTTAGCCAAACTTGCACTTCGTAAAGGTGATGTTGAAAACAACATTGGGTTGTCAGTTAGAGGCCTCACAACTGTAATTAGAAAGAAACTAACATTTTCCATCATAGTGAAATATGCAAAGTAAAACACATGATGTTGTAACTGCTAGACCAAGGCTAGGCTATAGGTACTATTGGCACTTTGGCCTGTCTGGAGATGTTAATCATATGAACTGTAAAGTGTGTGGTCAAAGATTTGGATACAAACTAAAACTGTGTGTTACAATGTGAAAAAATAGAGCCTTTTAGGACTAGATCTAAACAAACCTTGCAAGTAATGTCACAACATCTTATTGTTCATTACAAGATACCTGAAATTTTAAGTTTGTATCCAATATTTGCTTCTAGTCGATAAAACTTAACATAAGAAACTATTTAATGTATGTAATGAAATACCTGTTATGAATTGTAACATCTTATATAATATCAACCCACTGGGGTCTGACTAAGACCCTTTGTAACCCCTGTAATCCTTTTGCACTACTGCTCACAGGATGAGCATAAGATGCACAATAGATTTTGCCGGGGTTAACTGCACAAATCAAATGCTTGAAAGAGAAATATAATGTAATTCAACAAATAAGTAGATTGTACCATTTGTATCGGTGTCAAAAATTTTTCTATATATCCCCCTAACCCATCTTCAGAAGGGTTTAACAACTCTTCACCCCATCTGGAGCAGATATGTTGTTGTATGAAATAGGTCTGCCTTTATACAGGTATGACCACAGCCTTAAGAAGTTCTGGCTACAGGGTCTGACTTTGACTAGCATTGCAGTTTTAGTAATCTTACCAGTGACTTCTTTCTGTATTTTGTCAAGTTACAGCTTTTGTTTAGATCCTTTGGGTTCACTTGTCCCTTTGATTCATTTATTGCTTCTCACAAATTCAAAGAGAATTAGTTGCTTTCCTTGCAAGCCACTTACTTCAGCTTTGTAGTTGCTTTTTGTCTCAAATGTAGTATTAATGATTTTTTTTTTCAAAAAATGGCCATTTTGTTTCCTCTGTTTATCTGCTTGACTCGATTTAAACTGTATACTGACACAATGTGTAAGGAGGCATTTAAGAACTGGGATGAGTGGAGACTAGCCATGGCCATCCCCTTGATGGGAGTTCCCAGAGGGAAGAGGCAACAGAGAAATAGATAGATAGGTAGAACATTTCTCTCCGGCCTTTTATGTCCATACCTTACTTTTATATAACTGATTTGTTGTTTTATCTTTACCTTAATGCTTACTACAAATTTTTCCTGCCTCACAGGTTTCCTGCTGTAGAATGACAGATTCACATTTCTCCTCTTTATTTAGCCTCTGTTCTAACACCCCATAATGTTGCAGTAGTAGTTGGAATCTGCCTGTTATTGTACTCCTATTTATTTTACTTTGCTTTACTGCCTAATCATATTTTTCTGAATTATCTTTTGTGATTTATTTCCATTTTTCTTAAATATATGTCTGCATATGCATATTTCATTCCTTATTGCCTCATAGAGCTTTGACAGTTTTCCATTTTTCCTGAATTTACAATAACTTGTGAGATGTATTTGTTTTTGATTGCATAATACAACCTTAACAGTTTTAGCAACACTAGAATTGTGACATAAGACAGCCTGTCCATTCTCTTTTTCAGTGACTACCCAGAGACAGTAACATTCAGTGTACCACTCCTCAATTATTTTCATATGCATCCATGTATCTATATCTCTGACACCTGCTCCCATCGGGAACACCCTTTAATGGGGTGGCTACAGCAAAAGGGTCTCCTTAACCGGTGAACTCCATTGCTGCTTTTCAGTCTTTAGTGCCTCACCCTTAACAGGTCACTAGTAAAGGGGCACTTTAGCATAATGTTTTAAGATGCTCTTACGTAATGTTCCTGCTGGCTGCTTCTTACTGTGACTATTTAATGTTGCAACTTATTACTTCTACCTGATATTCCCACCTAATGTCCCTACCTATTACTTCTATTTATCAGTAGACATATATCTGTATATGTGTTCTTGTGATAGTGTACATGCGTGTTTTTGTATTTGCCCTTGTGTTATCTGTAATTGTCTTCATATAGTAAAGGTGGGAGTTCCTCACACATTTGGCTCCATCTCTTGATTTTTTTTTCATGTAACTTGATTTCTTGCAGTGACCTTTTGTTGCTCTTTCTCTGCATCTCTCAAAGAATTTTTCACTGACAACTTTCAAAATGGTTTAGAAACTTGATGGTTGCGATCAAGTCTCCCCTTCCTTTTTTCATGATGAGCAACTTTATAGTCCCCAGCCTTTCCTTGTAACTCATCCCTTTCATTTCAGGCACCATTTTTGTAACCCTCAACTGGACCTTTTTTTGTTAGCTCTAAATGTTTCTGTAAGTGAGGTTACCAAACATGAGAAGCATAGTCTAAATTAGTTTGAGATTTTAATGGTTTAGGAAACATATACTGCATATGATTCAGTGCACCACTAATATTAACCAGCAGACAGTTTGCTTCCCAAAGAACTTCTCTGACATGATGTTCTGTCGATAGGTAGGGTACAGTGTCAATTTCCATGTCCCTTTCAGAATGTAGATTCACCTATCATTGTACCTGCTAGATATAAGTTATATCAAGGCCTCCATCTTGGGGTATCATATTCATTAATTTACATTTTTTTGAGTTGAAGTTCATCAGCCATCAACTCTGAAGCTTGTAGAGTCTTTTTATAAGATGTTTCAATCCTAGTCATTTCTTACTTTCTTAAGACCATAGCATCATCTTCATACATATGCAGACATGAATCCAGTTCTTCTAGCAGTATGTTTATATAGAGAACAGTAATGGAAAAAAGAGCAAACCCTGTGGCACACCACTGGTAACTTCAGCCCATTCAGAAAAGGCTCTTCTAACATACATCCTCCATTTCTTTCCAATAAGATAATATTTGATTTACTGAATATGTCTCCCCCGTTTGTAATTGTGAAAATCATGACTCTTTTTGAACCTTCTGTGCAGAACAGTGTCAAATGTCTAATAGCAGAGTATGTTTGTGTTTGTGCTTGTGTGTCTGTATGCACAATTTTATATTCTTGCATGCTTTAATTTGTTAGATGTTTTCATGCATATTAGTCCAATACATGTCAGGGCTGTGTTCAGGTAAAAGTTTTAGACTCTTCACTGTGTGAAATCAGATTGGTTGAGGAGAAAACTTTGGTTATTTTTAATTCAAACAAAAGAATGTATACATAACAGTAATTTTCTTTAGTGATTAAGTTATAAAGTGTATTTCAGTGCATTCTAACAGATATACACGTCTCATACTTGCATGATATAAGTCATTTTATCTTGCCATAAAGTTTTTAAGTACTTATGCATGCAGTCATTATACTTTACATATATTTGTAGTTCCTTTTTAAGGAATCACTTTATCATTATCATACTAATCAGATTTTGATTAAAGATTTTGTTTTAGATGTTGAAAATTGTAATCAAAGGGTAATTAATATTTATTGTTCTTTTTTTCCTGTGGAAAAATACCACTTGATAAAGGTAGTTATGCATATGGCTTGTGTTCATCAGTCATGCTGCTAATGCTTGGATAAAGTGTTAAATTAAATGCCTTTGCAGGAGGAGAACATACCTTCTTCTGTTTCATTGACAGTTAGGTTTAGTAATCTACACAGTGAATGTCTGGCTGTCTTAACTTTATTGTTTTCATAAGATATTTTGAGGAGCCATTTCTTTAAAAACAGTAGGAACACCTTTGAGGGGGTCAGATAATGAGAACTTTCAGGACCTGGTTTCACTTGTTTGAAAATCCTTCCCCCCCCCCCATTTTTTTTTTTTTTTTTTTTTTTTACCTCTTGGAAGCCTCATTGCAGATATTGACAAAATTAGAGGCTTTTTACCCCAAGTGCTTGCACACATAAACTCCAGTGGGCCAACTTGTGCCAGTGAGCTCCTTTTCAGACAAGTTCTGGTATTCGAAAGCATTTCCACATGAATTAAATCTGAGTGATACTTATATACATGAATACCTCAAACTAATTGCATCATATAGTCATATATCATTTAATTACATTATCATGTTTTCCTGCAGTGCCAGGATTTTACTTTTGATATTTTCTGTATTTTTCCCTGCACAGTATTATGGAATTTTTATTTTTTTGAAACTTAGGGTGGGATGTGGAAATTTTACATTGTCAAGGTTCAAATACTATTGTATGTATAAAACAAATAGGAGAATGTATCTGCTTTATCCTTAAATTTTGGCATATCTTTTTATGAAGTTAAAATCAGTTCTATATTTTTTATATTGTAAAACCATTTTTACAGTAAGAAATTCACTCGACATTGAAGGTGAACTGAAATATTGGCTAAGGAACATTTTTAAATAAAGCATGTTTACTGGATGAAGTGGGTAAAGAATTAGTTATCTGTATATAATCTTCAGCTTCACTATCATTTATGTGGGGGTTGGTCAAGTGCATTCAGCCTCTATTTGAGGCCACATACACCTCCTGTTGGACTTAATTTTTCAGGACTGAGGTAACTATCCTTAAATAGTAATTGCTCTTTAAGACCTCAAACCCAAAGGATTTTGTGATCATTCAGAGTTGTGCAAACATCACTAGTTTCTCATTTTGTATGTTTTGTATTACCTGCGTACAAGTGCATTTCACTCTTCTTAATTTTACTTTCATGATTATGCCTTTTTTGTATCACATAATGGTATTACCTTGTTTCTTATGTAATTATCTTCATGCTGTAAATATTGTAGGGTACTTTTGTGCTTAGGCATCAATTACAATTGTGTTCAGTTTTGCAGGACCGTGAGTTCAGTTTTGAATGTCATGCAAGTTTATCATAGAGATATTCACTGTAGTATGATTAAGATAATCTTTTATCCAGAATCCCATACTTGTTAGCTATTTCCCATCCTTAAGGTTATCTATATTTACAAAAGAAAGATAATTTGATGCTTGCTGCTTCAGTGATGTAACTGGATTTTTATTATTTCCATATATTCTTAAGACCTGTAATCAATTCTGTTAAGAAAATTAATGTAAATATATGATGGGGATGATTAGATGCATGCTAAGATCAGAGCTGTTTTATAAGTATGGAATAGTAATCTAGTGATATAATGGTATAAAGATGAATTTTTCATTAGCAGATTGCACAGTTATTTACTGTACTTCATATCATTGGAAAATGGTGTCTATGTGAAATATATTGTTCAATGGAGACTAGATTGCTTGAAACATGCTCTCTAACAGTATCAGAGAAAAAAGCAGGATGATCCCAAAGCATGGGGAAGTTATTGATACGAAGGCTGGCAGAATCTTTGAAGGTTATCAAGTCTGCAAAGGAAGTTTGATGCCTACAGTGGGATGGTGTCCACCGGAGTCATTGCTGCAAAGCATATTTGTGTAACAGTGAAAGTTACGAATGCTTCTGATTTCATCTCTTTTGTACGTATGCCTAATTGAGTGCATGTATGCTTATGAAATCCACACTGTGCAGGTTGATAGCAAACAGAAATGGACTCTTTGTTTGATGTGTCATGTTAGTCGTTGTAGGAGCATGGGTATTGACTTCAGGGAATGGGCATGTAAAGAATTTCATGTACTATTACTTCTCTTGCCAACTTTTAATTTTATCTTCATTCTTTTATTAAAAAAGATTTATGCTTAGGTGTCCTGACTGGGTGTACTGGGAGAGAAGTTGGATATGGTCTGTTGGTAATACAAGGAAATGATGATATTACTTTTGTATATAGAAACATTTTCTCACAAAGAGATCCCAGATGTCTACATAGTCTTCATAGCTTTTTTCTTGTGAATTTTTAATACTGCTGCCTAAGTAATGATTACCTTGGTGGTGAATTGTTATAGAAATATGATATGGCCCTTCACCAGACAAGGGGATTATGATATTCAGGTTTACATATGCAATATTTTCTTACTTATAATAGAAGTGATTTTTAGATATGTCTTAGTACTAGCATATATTCCAAAGAACACATCACTGATGGTGCTGCTTTTGTCATCATTGTATAATCTTTTGCCTACAAGTGTTGGATTTCTTAATATTAGCTTTGCAATACATTGTATATTATGAATGTGTGATATTTCCATATGTTTATACTGTTTAACTTTTTCACAGAGCAGAAACAATATCTTTTTTTTTTTATACAGAGGAAAAGCATGACATGTTGGTGTATTTAAGGAGACCTGGTTTGCTAAGCTGAAATTTTGTGTAATTTCTGTGCTTAATTTTTTTAAGGGACACTAATAGAGAACGTTATACCTTATATACAAGGGAATGCTATGATTATTTATGTATATTTCTGATTTTAGAGTTATATTTGCAGTACTTTCTTATTAACTGCTTGTTGATACAATTGATGAGCAAAGAAGTATTGAGAAAGGCAGGAAGGAATTTTTCCCTGCCTATATATTTCCTGTTACAAATTACCTTATAATTTGTCATCTATATAACTTGTAAACATATTCAAATATAAATAATGGTTAACTGCAAAGTCTTGAGTATTTTTTAAACCTTTCAGTATTCAGCAGATGTTTCTTGGTGCTTTGCATATTGAATAAAATTTTTATACACAGGATCCCCATTACTAGGTCTTCCATATTGCTTCTCCAGCATTTACAAAGTGACCTGGTTTATGGGGTCAGCATTAATAGATTCTGTGCTTACTGATAGTAGTGCATAGAGAGGCTGTTGGATGTGAACACGTCGAGATATCCAGAGGAGACCTGTGCGTTAAGGAAGTGATGAGAGTGAGTCGGGAAAGAGGCCTGTGTGCAGAAATCCTGGGAGAAATTAGAAAAGTAACCTTTTTTTTCGGGAACCTAAAATCTGCCGAATTCTCCCTTTTTACACTCGGATCTTTAAAATCTACCATTGAATCCACTCCAAGGATAGCATTTGCACCTGCAGTAATACAAAGCGGCTTAACATTTGATCTACGGTCGATGGCCTATATTGACCAATCGGAGAGCTCGGCGGGTTAATATCGTTTGAACTGCGGTCAATACGAGACGTTGACCAACGTCTCGTATTGACCTCCACAGCTCATATCAACTTTATGTTGTTTGGTCTTCGGTCGACATCTCATATTGACTGACCAGATGGGTGAAAGCTTAATATCGTTTGATTTGCCGGTAATATATTGACAAATCAGAGCTGTCACGGGCTTTATTGACGTACTGCTGCTGTATAGTCATCTTCCCTGTGGGAGTGGGGAAGGGGGGTGGTCGTGATACGGAATTTCGTATTTTATCCGAGACGGGAATTTGAAAATTAAGCCTTGGAAATAATCACAGACTTTTTTTGCGTTGAATGCTCCAGTCACAGACGAAAGTCCACATCGAGGTCGGTTCTTAATTGAAATATAGAGAGAATTAAGAAACGGAAAAAAGAAAGACGGAAAGTATTTACGAATTTTTGAGAAAATGAAAGACCTGTCTTTTGAAATGTGCCAGGTCATAGTTATTGGGAAAAAAAATATGGGACGGTAGAGAGTTCCAAAGCTTCAACGTTTAGGGAAAGAAGTAGGTATCAAAATGGCCCAATCGTTGCCGATGACCACACAGTAATTAAGTGACGCAGTAGCTTGCCGAGTATTGCGTGGTCTAGCTAGTGGTGGGGGCACAGTTTCAAAGTTAATTATCAAGCATTTCCTGAGGGGCCGTTAGGAAAGGTACGTACCTAATTTCAGTAGCACATAATCGAATTATCCAAGATAAACTGACATAATACCATCATAATGTAAATACTAAAACTTATGCATCATTTATACTAATGATCTTTTTAAAATAAATGCTTCTTCTGCTTTTTCCTTGCTCCACTATAGTGGAGCCACTCTAACGTTTTAGTGTTTACAGATATTTATTAACTTAATGAGTTGGGTTGTAGATACATTAAATACACAGAATTGGATTAACGTAGATATTTTCGCACGTGGGGAGGAGCATCATGGCGGACTACATTCACTCGAGGTGGAAATTTTCCGTGACAAACCAAATAAATTTATTTAAAAAAAAGTAAGTGGGTGTACTTTCAGAACTCTATAAATATACTGCTATGAATGAAATAAAGGGCATTTTTTTATTATTTGACCTTTATCAACATTCAGCCAATTTTTCTTGAATTTAGTGATTTTTGCCACTTCGAAAAGTTGACGGTGTGCGATTGTCTTTGGTGCTGTACACGTCTACATGCCGGTAAGTCTGAGTGTTTGTATAATTATGTATTTGTACATTACGGGGAAGGATTTCTTTTCCACACTTGGGGCCTCAGCTCTTGAAATTTCTTTGATGTCATCTTTTTTTTTTTTTTCAACCTATGTAATGTTTAGCGTTAACATTTGCAATTCATTCATCCAATATCTCCTTGACATGTTATATAATAGTAATTTTTTTTTTGTTACTCTTCTTGGGTGTAATGGGCATTAGATTTTCCATAACTGAATTAGTAAAATTCCCACTTGATGATTTAGATTTTTGTGTTAAAACTCCATTTTAGCTCCTTATCGAAAGAGGCTTTGGTAGATGACTAATTATGTTTGGAGTGCTTTGTATAGTTGATTTTAATTTCAGAAGTATGTGTCGAAAATTAATCAGATAATTCGTGTTAAACGTTATCAAATAAGGCGATGGTAGAAAATCAGGGGAAGTTAAATCATTGTAAAACCAGGTAATGCACTGAAACAAAATAATAACCTTTGAAAGCCTTCCTTATCATCGCAAGTGGGGAAAAATTTATCGTGATCTTTAATGTTTAAAGTTGAAATATGCCAGACACACATGACAGTCTTTGCAGGACACCTCTAACATATCGGCTGCCAGGTGAATTTTGTTTTGATATATGTTATTTTGATACATCTTTCAAATAATAACTTACTTTAATACAACTCTTAAACATTGTAATCTTTTGAATCAGTTACCCCATATTATCCTAGATATACATAAGATTATTTTATCTAATTTCGTTCAGTTAAATATTGTGCCTCAGATCATGTCCTGTAACTTCATGTGTTCTCCAAGCACTTCACTGCCATTGCTGGACACAGTGATTATCTGAATGTTGCAGAAAAAGGGGTAATTTTGAAAAACTATTTATCAGTATGACATTAAATGTAAAACTTTGATAGATGCTGTTGATTTATGGTACATGTCATCATTGGTAGCAAAGGAGAAAGGTAGTTTTCAACCTAGTCACTTAGCTAGTACTTTACTGAAAATTGTTTTATGGATACTAGTAATGCTGGTATTTAATGGTGTGAGGTGGACCAGGTACAGCATCAGTTTAGCCTCAACGATCTATTTTTTAATGGCTTTGGACAGAACTGTATATCATTACATTCCATATCTATACTCTTAGTAGTAATGATGTAGACTGCCAGTGTGATTTGGGACTTTTTTTTTTCATCCTGCTTGTGATAATGAAGATCTGGGAAAATTTAGGGTTAATTAATGTAAAATAGGTGAAATGCAAGCAAAAATCAACAATATTATTTTGCCAGTTGCCACAAACTCTAGTCATGGGTGGTATGATTTATTTTGACTAACATTGAAAATGGAGATACATATTGCTGAGGAAAGTTAGGTGGTTTTCATTGGTTCTGGTGATTTCCACTGGTGTTTCTACATTTTTTAGTTTAATTACACCTTTTTTCTGATCTTCATGCCCTTCCTTCCTATCACTCATATGTTATCGAAGGAGAAAAGATAATGCTTCAAGTCATGCAGCAGCACTCAAACTTAGTTTTACTAAGTGACATCCATTGGTGTGTGTTTATTCTTGCTATGGAAAGTGTGATTTTACCCTTCACTGGTTTTTTCAACTTTTTTTTAGTCATACACCCTTTTGAATTAATACATGCTGTCAGCATCCACTGCTCTAATACTACTAAAGTACATTATGTACTTCATTTCTAACAATATATGTTGATAAAGGAGAGGACTTTAAATCTCAGGGAAATTGTGAGATTACTTAAAGTAAATGTTGGAAACACACTTCTAGAAATAAGCAGAACTAATGAACACTCTCATGTTGGAAACACACTTCTAGAAATAAGCAGAACTAATGAACACTCTCATACCTACCTGCTTTTTTATGTTTGAACACAGTCAGATTCAGCGACCATACCTCCCAGCAAATAAGACAAATGTGACCATGTCACATTTTTCTGTTAATACTTAAAAAAGGTTAATGCTATCTGCTAGGGGAAATAGGCATTTTTCATGTTTTCTTTATTTTCATCTACTTTTTATTAAATAAGCTCATTTTCCATGAAGCAGTCTACCATAGGTGAAACTATATACACAAATGTTAAACTGAACACATTCAGTTTCACTGTAAAGAAAATTAAATGTTTGCTGCTTCCAACTTTAGTGTGGTGGTGTCAGGAGCAGATAAGCAAGAGCCTCATCTGCTCTTATCTACTCTTTAACTGTCATGTATAATGTGCTGAAGGCAAGGCACACCTTTCACAAGCAGGCTCTACAGATTATTCAGTAGTTTTCCCCTAAATGCTCCACATTGGTTCAGCCTATCATCACATTGCCTTCCGTATACCACATCAGTTCACTACATATGATTTAGTACCCACTTCAGACCCCACTGAATGTTGGGGCCACTTCACTTAGTTGCATGTAAAGTCAAAACATCCAGGATCCTCATTTCAAACATAGAACCTTTATCTTCCTTCTTCTCAAAAGAAATTTGTGATACTATTGGCCCATTATCAAAAGTCATTGGTATGATAATGAGTGACAATAAATAAAATGGGTCCCTTCTTTAACAGGTATTTTGACTTGTTTACCATTAATATTTTGTCTGATATACCATAGGCCCAGGATTAATTTCTGTGCACTGAAAACAATAAGTTGAACATTAAAATTACTGAATTCCACAAAGTACTTAGATATCTTTGTGTTATAACGGTTAGCATCCATAACCTTGACGCATTCATGGGCCACCCAGGGCTTAGTTTATAAGTTTGAAACCTGGTTGTGCCTGTTGGTCCACAGACAACCCGGCTGGTTATCCATCCATAGTGGTTGGTCAGTGAAATGGGTACCTGCTTTGATTATTGGGCATCAGTTGCCTGTGCTGTTTCATATATATATATATATATATATATGTTTATTATTTATCCGTACATATTTGCCATTTCCCATGTTAGCGATGTAGTGTCAAGAACAAAGAACTGAGCCTTGGAGGGAAAATCCTCACTTGGCCCCCTTCTTTGTTCCTTCTTTTGGAAAAAATATAGGATATATGTATGATAAATAAATTATATATATATTATTCATTTTATTTATTATCCATGATCGCTGTTTCCTGCGTCAGCGAGGTAGCGCCAGGAAACAGACGAAAAGACCCATCTCCCCACATACACACACATATACATACATGCACATATATGTACAGTACATATATATACATACCAACATATACAGATATACATACATACACATACACATGCATATACACATGTACATATTCACACTTGCTCGCGCCTATCCACTCCTGATGCTACCCCCGCCCCACGGGAATTAGCATCGCCACCCCCCACGCTGGCGAGGTAGCGCCAGGAGACAGACGAAATGGCCGCATTTGCTCACACTTAGTCTCTAGCTGCACTGAAACCACAGCTCCCTTTCCACATCCAGGCCCCACAGACCTTTCAGTGGTTTACCCCAGACACTTCACATGCCCTGGTTCAGTCCATTGACAGCATGTTGACCCTGGTATACCAAATCATTCCATTTTATTCTATTCCATGCACGCTTTTCACTCTCCTGCATGTTCAGGCCCCGATCGCTCAAAATCCCTTTCACTCCATCCTTCCACCTCCAATTTGGTCTCCCACGTC
>JAYMFT010152433.1:0-12593 GCA_038088735.1 Panulirus argus
TCACCACACTGGAGAAAGAAAAAAAGAACAGTCATTACTTTCGTTCATTACATCCTCTGTCTGAAAAGTAAAACATTAATTCACATGAAATACATGAATGACAAATAAAAATATCCTAAGTAGGCAATAATTTCAATGTGCTTTCTCTCGAGCAAACCCCAAAGGCAGCCTTTTTGAAAGAGTGTAGGCAAGCTGGCCACCACCTGCGGGCCACAAACTTAATCACCACCTGGCCACAAAATGATCACCACCTGGGCCCACATGCTGGTGACCAGCTGAGGAGGTACTCTGACAAGCGACAACACAGGAACAGACAAATTCCACTACCATGCAATTCTTGGGGGGAAGATTGGGTGATCCCATTTCTCCCAGATAATGACACATTTAAGAAAGAAAAGAAAAATATACTGTCGTCATATCTCACACTGGAACAGAACTTGGCCATGAACAGCTATTTTAAAAGGAGAACGGACGATTAAATCGTCAATGACATGACTAACCGACAGACTGACTGACAGACACAAAAAGACAAGAGTGCACTTCTCTGCCAAGAGCGTCTTGTCACAGACACACAGACAGACGTACACACACACACACACACACAATCAACAACAAACATGCTGGCAACGTCTAGCAACTTACCCATCGCGTTCCTTCACCTAACCACACTTATCTACAGGCCACCAGGTAACGAATATGACGTACGTCAAATGAAAAAAAAAAAGAGGGGGTAGTAGAAATGAAGAGTATAACGAAAAACATCACATGACGACATATACGTGAACGGAAACACACACACACAAAAAAAATGACTGAAATCAGGAGGAACTGAGAGAGAGAGACACACACAGTTCGACGGACAGGCAGCCAGCTGTTCTAAGGCTAAATAATCTGTCACAATACACCGACTAGGAGAGAGAGAGAGGAGGAGTTGGAGGAGACAAAAGAAAAACAAAATTGGTGGGAAACAAACTGACTTTTTGTCGGTCGTTGCGTAGTATCTGGCGAGCGGTGTTGGGCGGGTTGGTGGTGGTGGTGGAGGTGGTGGTATGGTGGGTGTGGTGGTGGTGATGGTGGTGGTGGTGGTGGTTGTTGTTGTTGGAGGGTTGGAGGTGGTGGTGGTGATTCCCCCCTGCTACCGGACTCACCCTGCTAGGCTGCTGTGGGGCGCTCATATGGTAATAGTGTTGTTGCTGCTGCTGTTGCTGCTGGGCAGCCCGGGCCACCTCGCAGTAGGCAGAGTGCTGCCTCGGGTAGTCCACCACAGGCCCCTGGCCTCCACTCCCGGGTCGGGTCGTGTCCGAGGGTGGCCCGCTGGGTATTGGAGGGGAGGGTCCGCTGGACCCGCCCGAAGAGGCCCTGGGGGGCTCGGGGTACACGTCGGGCAGGGTCTGGTGGGACCGAGGGGAGCGTGAGCGTGGGGAGTGCGAGACGGGGATGTCGTGGGTGGAGTGGGCGTGCCGGATCTCCCGCCCTTCGCTGCCTGCACGTGCCCCGCGACACATCTCCTGCACGCTGCTTCGCGACCGTCGGATGTCCGCCATGGTTGGGGCCAGCCCGGCCACGCTCCCGGCTCGCGCCAGGTCCAGGGCGTTGCTCTGCGACCTGGTGATGTCCTGCTGGACGCCCCTCACTTCCCGGGAGTGCCGCAGGTCCAGCGTGTTGGAGAAGGGCCGCGACAGCTCTTGCCCCAGGGAGTGCTGCCGCTGCAGGCCAAACGGGCGAGATCGAGGACGTGCCGTCGGCTCCGAGGCTGCGCTGCCCGAAGTGCTCGTTCCCTCCTTGCTGACCGACTGCTGACGGCGGAGGCGACACCCCTCGCCGAAGGTGTGCTGTTCTTCGGCCTGCTCCTCGGCCTGTAGCGACGCGTACATGTCCGGCACGGAGCGGTGGTGTCGCAACATGTCGGGGGCGCTGCTCATCTCATGTCTCGACTCGAGCAACGAGGGTCCCAGGGGGTCTCGCGGGCTGGCCACCTCCTGGTGGGGCTCCAGCACCCCTCGGGATTCCAGGTTGGCTCGGTGGCGCTCGAGGGTGTGTCGGTCAATGGTGGAGCTGTGGCGCACCAGGTGGTGCGAGTGCTGCTGGGGGTGGTGGTGATGGTGGTGGTGGTGGTGGTGAGGCGCGTGTGGCATTAGGGGCGGCAGATCGCGGTACATGTCCGGCGCTTGGGCCCCGGACACGTGCGCCCGGGATCCGGACAAGTCCTGAGGCGACGGATGCCGTAGGTACGGGTCGTGGTGGTGTGGCTCGTGGTGGTGGTGGTCGTGGGGCCTCTGCAGCGACCCGTCCGAGTAGCCCTCGGGCCCGTCGCCCAGGGAGCGACACATGTCGCCGGAGAAGGAGTGGAACGGGTCATGCTGTGGAGGGCCGTGGCTGGCCAGGGAGGTGTGGGGGCAGCTGGGGCTGTGGTGGAAGGCGTGGCTACTGCTCGCTGGCCGGAAACTCTCTGCTGACGAGGTACACACGTGGTACGACGGTAGTCCCGGGCCGCCGCCTCCGCCTCCTCCACCGCCTCCTCCTCCTCCCCCTCCTCCTCCGCCGCCACCGCTCGAGCCGGAGCGGAAGTGATCGGGCTGGCTGCCCGCGGCACCAGAACCCCGGTAGGAGTCCGCGTGCGAGTTGGGCGGCCGGTACAAATCCATGCTCGTGGCTGGCCGGAAGTGCTCGAGGGTGACGTGCTGGCGGTAGGGCGGAGGGTGGTCGCGGTAGTGCTCGGGGGGCCCGCCGTGGTATTCCCGGGGCACGTCCATCGGTGGTGGTTCGTTGCTTCGTCGCATCCCTTCTACAGGCAGGTCGTCGCTCCTGCTACTTCTAGCGGGTAGGGGGTTTACCCGCTGCTTCTGCTGCTCCTGCTGGTGGTACTTGAGGGGTGGGGGTCGGGGGGGGGGATGGGAGCTGAGCTGCTGCTGTTGCTGGCCCGGTTCTGGAGATACCTGCACCTTCAGGAGGTCCTAGGACCCCCCTCTTCGGGTGGGGTGGTTTGGAAGGGTCTCGATCGTACACGAGACGCGGGAGACGGTGTAGGCGGGTGGGTTTGGCGGTACTCGCCTTTGGCTAGGGGTCGGTGGCTGCCGTGGTCATGATGGCAAGCAAGCAAGCACGCCCGCACGCCCACACCTGAGGGGGGGAGGGGAAGAGAGAGAGAGAGAGAGCGGGACGCGGGGGCGGCGGCGGGGAGAGGGAGGAGGAGGAGGAGGAGCAGCAGCACACACAGGTGCGGGTCTCCGGGGGGAGGAGGAGGAGGAGGAAGAGGAGGAGGAGGAGGAGGAGGAGGAGGAAGAGGAGGAGGAGGAGGAGGAGGGGGGGCGCCCGCCTCGCACGGTGGGCAGCAGCGGCTATTGATCCATGGTGTCGGGCAGCTGGCACGAGGAGGGGGGGGAGGGGGGTCGCTCACACCGCCGCCGCCGCCGCCAGGTATCTCAGCCCTCCCAGGGGCAGGTGCCGGACTCACCTGCTACCCGTCAGCAACGCCCACGCTCACTACCCACGCTCGGCCCGGCACATAGGGGCAACCCGCAACAACACAAGCGAGAATTCGATGCCTGTATATCCGCTTCTGTTTTGGGGGGAAACAAAACCCCTTCTCCTTCTTCTTCTTGTTCTTCTTCTTCCTCTTCTTCTCCTCCTCCTCTCTCTTCTCTCTTTTTCCAAAAGTTATAATCACTACTTTAGAGAGAGAGAGAGAAAAAAAAGCACACTTCGAATTCACACTTGTCGTAAAAAAATAATGATAATAATTATCTTATAAACACACACGGATCAAGTAGTAATCAATTAATCACACCAGATATTTTACTCCAGGAATGACGACGACGCTGCTGATCATCTGACACACACACGAGAGTGATTAATCACTTCCCCACGAGCTGGGTCTGGCGCTGGTAAGAACATCTCTCCCGAGCCGGAGGTAAACAGCCCGGCACCAACATAGAGGAGCCGTGTGGGGGGTTGCAGAGCTGGTCGGTTCTTGGTGTGAGGTGGGAGACGTCGGCTGGCTGGACAACTCCAAGACCACCTAATTCCACGCCGCTCCCACTCTACCAGAGAGAGAGAGAGATGAGAGAGAGAGAGATTGAGAGAGAGAGAGAGAGAGAGAGAGGGGGAGGGCCCTCTGTGTGTGTGCAGATGCCCCTTTTTGGAGGGTTACAGAGCGCGGAGGGGAGGCGTGTGGGGTGAGGGGGCGGGCGCGCACACCACACACACACACACACACACGCACACGAGGAGCGGCGGGGAGGCTGGTCGTGCGAGGGCCGCCAGTCGCGTACTGAGGACAGCTTCCCCGCCTTTGGCCTCCACCGAGCTCACGGGGTCCTCCCAGATGCCGGCATTCTCCCCGACGTCTCCCTATACCCTCGCCATATCCGACCCTGGTCGACGCGGAGGCGCACGAGGGGCCACCAGCGACCATCTACCGGGCACAGGGCTCAGGTCGACACGGCAAGAGGGTGCCCTTGCCCACTGTGTCACGAAGGGGGAGAGGGACAGTGGCAACGTGGCGTGGAAGCTGCGCATGCGGGGACTCCCAGCTTCTCTTTCCCCCTCCCCACCACTTGCTCACACGGGGGGAGGAGGAGGAGGAGGAGGAGGGGGAAAGTCGGTGACAAGCCAGCGCTACCTCATTAATAATACCCTCGTTCTTATATCACCACACAGTGTGTGTGTGTGTGTGTCCGTCCCTGCGTGTGTGTGTGTCTGTCTGTGTTGGATTGATATAATGATATCATCTGCTGACGAAGAGGACGATGGGGTGAGGAGGAGGAGAGTAAGTGAGTGAGTGAGTGAGTGAGGGAAGGAGGGAGGGAGGGAGGGAGGGCGTCCGTCCGCTGGCGCGCGGGGATGGCCCTCCCTCCAGATTGGACGGTTTGGCTCGGCAGGTCTCCGCCACTCACCGCATCCGGGGATAGAGTGAGGCCCGGATGGACGGATTGAGAGCCCTCCCTCCCTCAACTTTTACGCGTACAAATGAAACAAGCATAACCTCCCTGTATGATGAGGGCGGGCGGGCTCGCGCGCCTCTCCGCTATACAATCGATGTCTCCCACATGCGCATCAACCTCCATTTCCTCTCCCAAACACACACACACACACAAACATAAACACAAGTTTTTAAACCCAAGAAAGACTTGAAAAAGAAAAAAAAGTATATAAAGTTTTAGGGAGTTGACCGAAGCGAATAAGGACGACGACCGACTCGTACCCCCGAGTCTCTCTCGAACTCGATCGGAGGACCGACTCGAGCGGTGCTTCTTCGAAGGGGGGACGTGGGGAGGGGAATACCAGAGGATGAAAGAGGATGGGGGTCTCTTACGACGCGTCCGGCCGGTCGGTCGGTCGGTCGGTGCCGGATACAGTCACTCCTGCCCATCGGGTCACATTGTACCCGAAGGCCACCTGATTCCCCCTTCAGCACACAGCGACGACGCCCTTCACAACGGGTTCAAAGTACACAGCATAACGACACCGCCAGCATCATTGAGGAAGCCTTGCAACGCAACATCTCAAAGCGAGACAAAATACGTCCGTCGCGTCCAAGTACGTAAGACCCCACGAGTTGCAAAGCTCGTCGGGTCCACAGCTGACCATCAGCTACACGGGAGCAAACGTGCGTCGACCGTCAAAAGTCACTGGGTCACATATGCCGGGCGCATGTAGTTCAGAGCAAAAGGGATTACACGTGCTGAACCGGATGATCATACTCGAAACACAAGTGTTACAACAGTCAGGCAATACACACAGCGACATGCCTTTCTTACACACACACACACACACATGCACGAAGTCTTCGTTTGCAACAATCCGTCAATCCGTCGACTCTTCACTAATAACTTCGTCTCTTCCTTCTTACACCTTTGGTAGTACGTACAAGTCGTCTACTGCTTTACGTCTCCTCACCTTCACTACTTCGCGACGAAGCGAAACACACGGAAATCGCCAAGCCGCACGTGGATCTTTCACGAGGCTGAAAGCTCATTGCTACGACACATGACGCTTGACAGTGCAGGGGTCACATATCTGACATCCATCGCAAAGTGTAAAGTCAGATTTTACTTCCAGTGGAGTGCGGTTGTCTTATATATATATATCCTGAATATATATATATAAATATATATATATATATATATATATATATATATTCAGCAACTGGCATGTACACCAGAAACCCATATCGTCCACTTCATACACCGTCTGCCTTCGGGGCCGCCTCCCGGTTGCGTCGCTACCCACAACATTTTTCCCAAAAACCCGGAGGAATTCTGGACGAGATTTGGCTTCAAGGGTTAATTCTCCATTCCAGCGGGCTGGATGGACTGTCTCACCGAGTGAGGGGCGAGAGCGAAATGACAACGAAAGTGGTGGTCTGGAGTGACAAGAGTGGCTGGAATATAGGTACAGGGTAGCGTTATAAGAAGAGGAGCAGCACCCCCTCAGGGTACTGGCTATGGCTGTCAGGAGTACGGGTGGAAAGGGAGACCTGGAAAGGATCACAGCATCATTAAATAATACCTTTCTCAAGACATGAGTTACTTCATCTACTATTCGTCTCGCTGACGGAGCACAACTTAGGATCCGATTCCACCCCCCCTAAAAAGGATTTGGATAAAGGATTCGTGGCGGACCCTTAAAACCGACGAGGTGGTAATGGGATGGGGTAGGGAGGACAATCCCACCAAAGTGCTGAAGAGCGCCGAGGAGGTTGAGAAATACACCCCTGTCGTGGATCGGGATCTACGAGAAGAGATAGAGAGAGAGGGAGCAGGCGAGAGATGTCATCAGGACGTGAAGTTAAGATGGCATCTAAACGCGTCGAGGAGTCTCAAGCCGAAATCCATTTCCGTGCGAAGACTCTATATTTCCATCGGGTCTTTGCTTGAAGAGATACAACTCGAGAAAAAGGTGCAAACGTTAAGAAAACGTACAACTGTTTGCTACAAGAAAGAAAAGTGAGCAACAGAGACGCATAATGCATATCTACCCGTTGCAAACGGGAAGGCATTTTGTGAGCGCGTTAGAGATAAAAAAAAAAAAAGGACAAGTTTACGTATTTCCAGCGGTCCGGGAGACCTTCCAGGAAGCGACGCGTCCAGCTGACAAAGGAGATCCCTCGCCTTCGCACCTGTTACGCGAGTCCTATTAATTCCTCGCTGATGCAGAGAAAGAGGGCGCAAGAGTGACGACCCTTCGGATACCTCGAGTCCAGCTGATGGCTATATAATTTCCAGTAGTTTTCAGCCTCCATAAAGTCAATCCTTCTCACGTAATCGGCCTCCCGCCATTGTCAATGGCTCTGAACCGAACTTAGAGGAGAGAAATGCCCGACTCGAGTCTTTACAGCTGGCGAAGGCGTACGCTAGACTGGAATACGGTTGCACTTCCTGGAGAGCTGACAGGGGATGGCAGGGGGGGGTTCAGAATGAAGAAGAATCCACAGCTGAAGAAGGCGGAATGGGGAAATAGGGATGCAAAGTGAATTGGACAGGGGTTAAGGGATACTGCCGAGCCCTGATTTGAGACGAGTCTTGGGCAAGAGTCTTCCGAAGGGCTGGGAAGAGGTGGTTAAGTTACGGAGGTCTGGAAAAGATACTGACGTGAACGGCAAACAGTTCTTATACAGCAATGACGTGCGATACACGAGAGAGAGAACCAATATTCAGATGGTTATTCAGTGGACGGGAAGTAAAGATGAAGCTTACAGCTCTACTATAGCTGTGGGGGGTTGGAGGGGGAGACTGAAAGCTTAGAGCTCTACTACAGCTGTGGGAGGGAGACTGGAAGCTCTACTACAGCTGTGGGAGGGAGACTGGAAGCTTGCAGCTCTACTACTACTGCATTGAGAGGGAGACTGGAAGACTGAAGATTGCACTCAAGATTTGGTTTAATTACAGCATTTACCAGGCCACATGCTGAGGCCTGGGCAACACATTACAGGCACTCGAGAACCGTGAGTGTATAATCAGATTAATTGTACTTACCAGCCTACAAGCTCCGACTTGGGCAGGAGATTAAGGCACTCGACAAACGCGCGAGAGAATAATTACATTAATCATGTCTACCAGCCTAAGATACCCTGGCCTGGGCAAGACATTACAGGCACTCGACAATCTTTGGAGTGTATATTATTACATTAATCATATTTACAAGTCTAGATGCTCTGGCCTGGGCAAGACAAAGTTATTACAAGTATTCGACAATCTTGGAGAATATGGAGTTACAAAATTATGGAGCGGACACTCATTAAGGTATGGGGTATAGCAAGGAAGATAAAAAAAATGATATATGGGTATAGTTTTTGGGCTGAATGACAGATGTACGCTGAGGGCCAAACGATACCTCGAAATTCTGATATTTACAAAATGACAAAAAAAAGTTTCTGTTGATCATTTTAAATGAGGATTAAACCCGTGAAACCGTCTTCCTAGGAAACTGCCAATCATCTTTTTCCCCAGTCATTAAACAATGACCATGGGATGACGATGATGCGACAGGGAATGACTGTGTACAATCCACTACTCTGAAGTGTGAATATGGAAGGCGATGTAGATGCGAAATCCACAGGAGCAATTTTTAAAAACTTCATAAAATATAAAAATTCTAATTTTGTAATTTTATTGTTAAATGTACAAAAATTACGATAATCATTTTATCAATGTATTCCCTGCATTTGCTAAAAATAATGTGATGTGATATATTCTTTCGTACACGTTTGCTATTTCCCTCGTGAGGGAGGCAGCGTCCAGAACAGACGACAGAGCCTTAGAGGGAAAAAATAAAAATCCTCATTTGGCTCTTTCCCATGTTCCTTCTTTTGGAGAATAATACAGGATGGGGGTATCTCCAGCTCCCCCGCTCCCGCCTATCTAAGTCGCCTTCACCGACACGCAGGGAATACGTGGACAGTATTCTCTCTCCTCAAACCTTAAGGAGCATATATATATGTCAGAATGACACACACACACACACACACACACACGATTCCGTGATTCAGATCCGATTCCACAGGAAGACCGGCACCCCCACCCCAAAGATCCAATCAAAAAATCGAACTCGATAAACATTACAAAATTCCCATCTAAAAAAAAAAAAAAAGAGAAAATAGTCAAATTTCTCAATATCTCGTTATTTACATAAACTGGAAATAATTTGTTTGGTAATTCGCTGACCCAGCCGGCATTCCCGGCCAGTGTAACTAGGGGCGTACACCACACACACACACACACACACACACACACACACAATGGGGTCGTAGTTCAAACCCATTTGCGCTCCCCCGCGAGTGGGTAAACGTGGAGGGCTCTTGCGCACTAAGGGAAGGTTATGTTCCGCGATACTTTTAATAATTTCTAGATCAACCTTCTCTCTGCGGTGCGCGCTACGCGTTAGCCCTGCCTCAACAGCAAAATCTCTACGTATCCCTAAGTAGGTTAGCTGTCTCACTCGCTCTGCGGTGAGCGCTACGCGTTAGTCCTGCCTCATGAACAAACTCAAACTTTATGTATCCCTTAATACGTTGGTTGTTTCTCTCTCTGCGGTGAGCGCTACGCGTTAGCCCTGCCTCGCAATTAAATCTCATCGTATGTATTCGCAGTTGGGCAACCAAGCTTTCCTTTCGACCTGAGGCTAAATCCCCAAAAAACTGGTTCGTCTGAACTTTTCCCTTTTCCAAATTTTCTTTCCATTTGACCCGCTGGAAGCGAAAATTAAATCAAAATGTCAAAAAAAAAAAAAAATAATGGATGAGAAAAAAATAAAAAAAATACTCTTTATGAAAGGTCGAATTGAACATGAAAACTTGACACAATGTCCCAAAAATCCAATTGTTTTTTTTCCTAAGTCCAGCCGGGTCTGTTAGACGTCTCCCTGGAAGAGCCAAGTGCTGGAATACCTTGTGGGGTCTTTGAAGGTGGGGGTGGGTCTTCATCCCCACGGCCCGGGCAGCTGCAATGGTGTGGTCGGTCATATATATGCTGCCCAGTATGCCTCACTGGTCAGTGGCACACGGCGAAGCATTTTAATTAATAAGACAAAATGAAACTCATTCATTGATATGACTTTTCATCGTTCAATTTAAAAGCACTTTTCAATCCTTATTTTCTTTTTTTTTTTAGCCCCGTACTGAATGAGAGGGTTTGAATTTTACACTAGCGTGTGATTGGACTGAAATGGGTGTTTGTGGTGGGGCAAAGAGGGGGTTGGTTGATAGTGGTAGGTAGGTGGTCGGTTTGGTGGAGGTGGGCGGTTGTCAGTGGCAGGTGGTAATGCTTGGGGTGGTCACTAGCTAGCTGCAGGTGGTGAGGAGGCCACCTGCGGCAGGTGGTGGACTGGTTAAGTTCCTCGGGGCGTCTTCAACCCCCCCCCCTCACAGCCCCGGGCTGGGTGGGGCCCCCAGGCTGTTGGATTGGGGTCGCTGGTCGACCACAAGCTGCTGAAAGCCGCAGCCCGCAGGCCCACATGTAGCCCCCACAGTGTGCATTCAGTGCTATCTCTGATGATGAGAAACAAGGCGTTGACGAGTCTTCGGCCCCGGATATTTAAGGTGTTCTCTCTTCTTGTGCGCACTTGGGACCTTTAGAATTCAAATGTAGTATTCTACAAAGTTTTTTCACGCCTGTCGTGCCAACACGATGTCATTTCCGAACGTTAAGTTGGTAATCACACCTTCTAGGAGGTTCCAAGAACAGAGGACGACATACCTCTCCTGTCTCCACACCAAGGAGTTACGGGCCTCAGAGATTTCAGCCGTTCCCAGTGATTTAGTTCCCCTACCACAACAACAATAATAATAAGGGCCGTGAAAGCTCTTCGAACACTTGGATGACTGCTTATATATACATATTAGCATTATCTTTTTCATCAACTTAATCATTCAAAATAAAGTTTATATCACATTAACCTATCACGCGCCCAAAGGAATAACGATACAACCGTTGCCTTCATCGACGTCATCACTACCACCTGACCAATACCTCTTCTGCGCACCGCAAAATTAATGCACGCGTTTCTTATTCGTTTGGCTTCAGATGCAAAAAAAATGAAAGTTGGACATCACACTCCAAGGTCCTCTCCTCCACCCCCTTCTTCCATGACATCCAATCCACAGGCCTCTAGAAGTCCGCTGTCCGCGTCCCCCCCAACTCTCCTCCAGGCTGCGCGCATTCAACGAGCCTCTGTCGCGTTATAACACAAAAGACCCAACTCGAGCGCTCGAACTCCTCGCCGATGGGAACACATCTCAAACACTTCGGGCCGCTGAAGAAGTTTTAAGTCCCTACACCCGACACTTTGACCGAACTGCTCTGCGGGGCGGTTTCACCTCTTACTTCTCGGACACGGTTTTTACTTGCTGTTCGTCTCTCAGAACTTTCGGAGCCCGTTCGAAGTTCGCAAGAGTCAGTTAAGTGACGCATCTGAAACGCATTTTTAAGTTCGATAATGGCCAACGATCTCCAACCGATCATCAGCCGCTGGTTCATATTTCTTTGACGTGCGTTTTCTTGCCGATTCTCTCGTTTCGTTTACTACTCGCCATGGGGACTTCAGTCCACGATGAGGCCACCTGCATCTCGTCCTGCCCTGACCCTCGTGGCGGACTCCTGAAGACACCCGACCTGACCCACCTCCTCCTCCTCCTCCGTCAACTTCCCACACGTTAGATGACCTGGCTCGGCCCCCTCCGCCCAACACTTGGAATCCGATCCGCCCCAAGTCTCGACAACTTACCTACCTCCTGACTTGCCTTGGCGACGACAACGCCTCCTCCTCCTCCTCCTCCTCTTACTCCTCCTCCTTAGCCTCGCATCGTCAATCCTTCCAGAATTTCCTTAACCCCATCTCGCGTTTCTTCTCACATTACTCAGAGAGATCTTACCCGTTTGTTCACCTCCCTCCTCCTCCTCCCATCTCTCTTATATTACCTCGATGAATGAGGAAAGCGAAAGAAGGAGACTTGCCATACCCGATCATTGGCGTCACGTTCATGAGGACTCTCAAAGACCATCTCATGATTCGACTTATCAAAGGATGAGGAGAAGAGATCTACGGAACGCCGCTACGTCAGAAGAATCTCGTGGATAATGAGTAATGCAAATGCGTAAACATGAGTTCCTGGTTAACGTTAATCAAGGCATCAAGAGAGCTTCGGGATTCCGTTCTCTTCAACAAGGAGGTCTTGGTGTCGTCCACGGCGTGGGAAGCGTTCGTCTACCTCTCTAAACTCCTCGCGAACGCGTAGACGTTGTACACAACGAGGAAATTCGGAAGAGCGAGCGCCACTCCAGTGGTGAGACTACCTCTACATATCCTACGCTACTCCGGGTGTTTTTCAACCTAGATCGTCTTGATGGATACCTTCCCATCGACGATAGGCGATTAGTAAACCGGATGAAAAATACACATCAGGCCAGAAAAGTACAGACAGATTAACGGAGGAATCCAGCAAGCCAGTGTATCTCTCTAATGATTCCTTTGAGTGACCTCACACCACAAGATCTTTACCAAGATCCCATACCCTGTCGTATTCATTTTTTATGTTAGCCGAGACGGCAAGGGCAGCTGAGGCCCTAATTTAAGGCCATCCCATTAACGCTGTATAT
>JAYMFT010152444.1:0-12593 GCA_038088735.1 Panulirus argus
AATTTTGGTCATTGTGTATGGAAAAATATGTCTTGAAGTGTTCTCTCTCTCTCTCTCTCTCTCTCTCTCTCTCTCTCTCTCTCTCTCTCTTTTTGAAAGGATTTATCTCCTTTTCCAAGTTACGAGAGACTGTGAAAGTCATGTGGGGAGGGGTGAAGGGAGGGGGAAGAGGGAGAGAGAGAGAGAGGGAGGAGAAAGAGGAGAGAGAGAGAGATGAACGTGTCGATTTTTTTTTTTTAGAATTATACTTTTAAGGTGAAATGAAGAGTAATGTGTGAGTGATATACCTTTTTTTAGGTTAAATGAAAGAAATTCCATTATTTTGAGAATTTGTAAGTAGGGGGGGGCCCATCTATAGTTATTGGGAAAGGAAGATAATCATAACTTTTTCGAATTTTCTGAGTGTGTTTTAAGACTTGGGTAAATGTGTGACGTCTTGGTCATAAGATATTTTTGAATATCTTTTTATCTATGAACACATCTATTAACTCCAGACATGTAGGTTTGATTTTGATATCACGGATAAATTGGTATTGGAATCAAGGTAAAATTATCGTCTCTCTCTGAAATACCCTATGAATAAAACATGTAATTTTGGTGCCATCCATATCATTATTTTTTTTTTTCATTTGAATTCGAGTGAAGTTACGATTAAAACACTCGTCTGATTAATATCATTTTAGTAGGGTGTTTGTTTTCGAGTTCCGGACTTGGTCTGAACGCGTTGCGTTCGGGTCACGGATTGTTGACCTCTCTTAAGTTCACACGTAAATGGTTGAATGGAGTGTGTGATAAGGAGAAAATGATATATATGATGGCAGAACAACAATATAGGCATAAAAAGGAAGCTTATCTGCCCAGTCCTTTTAGAAAGAGAGGTAGATAGATAGATAGATAGATAGATAGAGAGAGAGAGAGAGAGAGAGAGAGAGAGAGAGAGAGAGAAGAAAAAGATTGCCTGCCCAGTTAACAATATTTGTTTTTTACGATTCCTTCGTTATCAGCATTTAGTATGTACATAAACAAGCAATTTCGTTACCGTATCTGAGAAAAAACATAGCTTTATTATATAGCATCATTTACATATATATGGGACCAAGCTAGGACACTGCTGAAGTATCAGGGACAAAGTTAGGAAACTCGAAGTATCAGGCACAAAGTTAGGATACTGCTCAAGTATTTGGGACCAAGTTAGGACACTCCTCAGGCATCAGGTACAAAGTTAGGTTACTTCCCAAGCATCTGAGGTAAACCATTACTGTGGATGGGATACGTACGTGAGACCACCTCGTGTCAGGGGGGAGAATATGATATCCGTCTCTAGTTTCATACGACTGTGATGGCCTGTAAATATTCCATAGGCGTGACGCGATGGCAAGAAATAAACCATTTAATGGGATGGAACTCAATTCACAAACATCGCCGTCGTAAAATGAGATCAAAATTATCGTTCATTAAGTGTCTGGGTTTATATATATGTATGCAGTAGGGAAGCAATAGAGAAAACGTAACGGATGGTTACCTATATGAATTACAATGATTCCCTTAGAGAGGAGAAGAGGCTATTGACTCTCCGAGTACCACAGGGCTACACATTAATTATTGGAGTCCACGATGATCGGTGTTGGTAGATAATTTGTCCTCGTAATAAGCGTGGGATTGGTAATTGATAATTAGGGATATTAGCCTCGCCTGCTTAACAACGTTATAGCCCTCCCCGCCTCCCCCTCATGAATAGGTCAATACGACCCGTAGGTATGGTGGCCTGGCCTGTGACCTAACATTTCCGGGGGTCAGGTCACAGGTCAGGCCACCGTTTTGCTCAAGGGTAGTCCAGTTAAGCTCAAAAAGGCTGTACCTACAATTTGTGACCCGTCGAGGAAGATAGCGTTATGGTGTCAAAGTACACGAGATATGAATCATTTTCTGTAATAAATATAAAATTACTAAGATTACTCAAATATTAGGATTATATTTTTTCGTGTAGTGTAACGGAAAATGTAATCTAGATTGCCGCTAATAGTAAGATTGTGTTTATAGTGAAAGATTTAGCGTAAGGAGTCAAAGCCATCGTATATTTTGAGCAAGGTAAGTGAAGGATATGTTCAAGAATGTCAGAAGTATTTGATTTTTCCCATAAAATCGTAACCGAAGCTTTCTGTGAGTCGACTGGTGTGACTTTGCTTGTATTCAAATTTAATTTGAATGGGTCGTGTATGTAGTGAATATGCATTGAGGTAATCAATTCATCACGGCTTTTTCAGCTGGGGTTATGTGTAATGGTCTCGCAATATCTGGAGACCTGTAGAGGGGGGGAGAGGGAGGAGGAGGAGGAGGGGTAGTTGCTGAAGGCGCACCTCCTGACAGTGGCCGTCAGCCCCTAGAGATGCTGAACCCGAAAGTGCTGACTCTAGGTGGTCAGCCACAGGTGCTGACGCGAAGGTGTTTGGTGTCAGGTGATGAGTGTGGAAGTCGCTCTGGAGGATTTGAGACCAACGACGGACAACTTTATTTTATGTATGGCTTTAGACAGTGACCCGTCGTTCTCTGTGGCTTTAGACAGTGACCCGTCGTTCTCTGTGGCTTTAGACAGTGACCCGTCGTTCTCTGTGGCTTTAGACAGTGGCCCGTCGTTCTCGGGGGCTTTAGACAGTGACCCGTCGTTCTCTGTGGCTTTAGACTGACCCGTCGTTCTCTGTGGCTTTAGACAGTGACCCGTCGTTCTCGGGGGCTTTAGACAGTGACCCGTCGTTCTAGGTGGCTTTCGACAGTGACCCGTCGTTCTAGGTGGCTTAATACAGTGACCCGTCGTTCTTGGTAACTTTAGACAGTGACCCGTCGTTCTAGGTGACTTGGGAACAAACACAGTAGCCCAGATCGAGATGGCTTTGGTCAAGGACCGCTCTAGGCGGCTTAGAAGCAGAAATAGGGTTTGTTTAATAAGGGCGACGACAGGGGTCCTTCAGGGACCTTTAGGAGCAAAGACCAGGGGGCAGTTGTAGGTGGCTTAAGAGCAAGGATACGGATCTTTTTTTGGTGGCAAAGACAGGGGTCCTTCAGGATGGCTTAGGATAGGACACAGTGACTCATTCTGGGTGGCTTGGAGGCTGGAACAAGAAGCCATTTGGTCGGCCTAAGAGCAGACACAAAGACCCATTCTGAGGGGCTTGGGTGCTGGAAACCGAACCCGTTCCAGATGGCTTCGGTGCTGGAAACCTAACCCGTTCCAGGTGGCTTGGCTGCTGGAAACCGAACCCGTTCCAGATGGATTAGGTGCTGGAAACCCAACCTTTTCCAGATGGATTGAGTGCTGGAAACCCAACCCGTTCCAGGTGGCTTGGGTGCTGGAAACCCAACCCGTTCCAGGTGGCTTGGCTGCTGGAAACCGAGCCCGTTCCAGGTGGCTCGGGAGCAGCCAGGGTCTGAGGGACATCTCCGGGCTGGTTTAGGATCCAGGATTATCTGGCGTGGCTCCAGAGAAATAGACAAGCAAGGCGCGGGAGAGTCATGGGGAGCTCCCCATCACGGCACAGTACACAGCCGATGGCAGGGCGTAAAAAAAGAAAGTTTTTATACCCGGTAAAAAAAACTACCGAAGCCATCAAGACTAAACCTCTGGTTATTTTTATTTGATGTGCCCACATTCTTCCCTCCCCCGTGCGGCCATAGCTATCCCACGTTTACTGCCATCTACATCGTATACATTGTGTTGCGTATTTGTTAATATTTTTTCTGCGTACGCTTGTTCAAAGTTGCTGTTCCGTTTGGTATTTTATTTGGTGTTGCGTTCAGTGGTTCCCCGTGTCTGTCTGACCTGTTTCAGTGTATGCCTCTTGTCATCAGAGTAGGTTTATTCTCTTGGTCAAATATCTGTTTTCGTTATCTCGTTTCATCCCGTTTTCTCATTTTCTCTAGTTTTCTTTGATTCTTGTGGGTTCCCTTCGACCTTTTTTTCTTTTTTTTTTATGCTGGTTCAGATTTTCTTTGATTTTCGAATAATTCCTCACGTTTTTCTTAGTCTTGCGTGCGACTGTCTCTCCTTTATTCCTCTCTCTCTTCGTTTCTCGCTTCTCTCTACTGATTTTTACGCTTCCAATCGTTTACCATATTCTTTTTTTTTTTTCTCTCTGTGTTTGCTTGTTGGGATTGCGATTGTTTTTGTTTATAGTCCAGTTCTTTTTCTTTCGCTATTTGTTTTGCGTTTTATGATTCATTTTTCCCCTTTTCATCCTCAATTTTTTCTGTTTATCTGTCTGTCTATCTATCTATCTGTCTATCTATCTATCTATCTATCTATCTGTCTGTATATCTATCTATCTATCTATCTATCTGTCTGTCTGTCTTATCTATCTATCCGTCTGTCAGCCTGTCATTTTATCTCTATCTATCTACATATCTATCTCTGTCTCATCTGTCCGCCTGTCTGTCTATATATCTATCTGTCTACCTAGTTCTCCTCGGCAATGGTACGTCATATCAATGTTCTCATCACTCTCAACATTTCCTAACATTTCGTCTCTCGTTTCATTCCTCTTAGAGACCCAGTTGCTACCTTAATCTAACTGTTTTCCAGTATTCTTGGTATCCTTCTTTTTTCTTCTTATATGGTCTACACTGTCCTCTTCCTCGTCCTCTACCGTCTCTTCATTAATTATTCCTCTTTCGTTATAATACTTCGTTATTTGTATATCCTACTCATTATCTTTATTCTTTCTCTTTTTTTTTTGATATTAGTATCATAGTTAGATTTTTAAAGGTTCTCTGGACGCGTTTGAAAGATTCTATTTATTTATTCTCTCATTTATCCCATAATATGATTTTATATGTGGCTGAATGGCCTCACACACACACACACACACACGCACACACACAACTGACGAATGCATCTGTATTACGCTCTCTATAAAGACATAAAAATATCGTTAACTTTCACTGTATTGTTCGCGCCATAAAAATCGCTGAAATTATTACTAACTTTATCTATGGGGGGGGGGGTAAATATACAGACATCAGGTCTCTAATGGTCGTTAAGCCTCGAGGGTGATTTAGTCATTTTTTTTTTTTAATGAGAATAACACTTGGGGAAGATGGGGTGGGAGGTGGGGGGGAGGTTGTCGAAGGAGGGGTAAGGCAAAGGGAGGGGGGGAGGTGGAGTTTAGGGGCGGTGTGGGGGGGGGGGCAAGCTGCTCCATCATCCCTTTCCATTACCCTTTATCTGGCGAGCGGGGGTGGGAGGGGGTGGGGGTAGTTTATTGCCGATGAATCCTGGCGGGACCCTCTCCCCCCCCATCGATATTTCGCCCCCACTCGATATTTAGGGCCCCCCCCCCTCCGCGCGATTTGTGTATTGTCGGAAGTTTATGTGTCGCGGAGTCTGAGGAGGAGGGGGGGCCCCCCCATAATCTCTATTCCCCCACCCCCACGACCCTCCTCTCCCCCCACCCCCCGCTCCTCCTTCCCCCAAGGGACGTGTCTCGGTACGGTGCCATAAACACTCCCTGATGTGAGGGTTAATAAAAATGGTGTCTATTAAAAGGGGTTGACAGGAGCCTGGGAACTGGGACAGGACGGGACGTCATGGACGGGACGGGACGGGACGGGATGGGACAGACAGACGCCGTGTTGTGAGAGTTCAGAGGCTTCTTCTTCTTCTTCCTCTTCTTCTTCTTCTTCTTCTTCTTCTTCTCCTCCTCCTTAGCTAGGCCCGTCCTATAGAGACCTGTTGGCTAGGCTCAGTTTTGCTAGGAGGGGATGGGAGATGAGATGAAGTGTGTTTAAGGATAGTCGAGTCGACCAATATCCTAGAGCTCTTATTACTATCCTTTTTCCTATTGGAGGATTTTGATGGGATAACCACGTCGTGGGCTATCAGATCCTCCCTTCTGTTATCTATTCTATCCATGTACCCTAGCGACATTTGTGCTAACCAATCCTCTAAGGGAACAGCAGGCTAACCAATCCTCCAAGGGAACAGCGGGCTAACCATTGCTCCAGGGGAAACAGCGGGGTAACCAATCCTCCAGGGGAAACAGCGGGCTAACCAATCCTCCGGGAGAAACAGCGGGCTAACCAGTCCTCCAGGGGAAACAGCGGGCTAACCAATCCTCAGGGGGAAACAGCGGGCTAACCAATCCTCCAGGGGGAAACAGCTGGCCAACCAATCCTCCAGGGGGAAACAGTGGGCTGCACCAGCCCACTTTTAGGGGGTCTGTACCCCTGAGCCTCATGCTAACGTCCCCCCAACCCCACCGCCACCCCCCCCCCCCTCCCTCCCCACATTAAAGCTGCGATGACACAGGAGTCGGGCTGTCTCTCCCCCTCCCAAAGAACACGGTCCACTGGTATTATCCGACGGTAACGACCCCGCCTCGCTCGGGTCGCGGGTTTCGAGCACTGGGATTCATATAGCCGGTCGGTTCGGGCAGGGTCGGAGCAAGACAGAAGGACTTGTAATGCTTCGAAGATATTGCTCTCTCTTTTTTCATATTTGTGGACTACGTTGTTAGAGACTTATATATTGGGTTTTAGAGCCTTATAGTCAGTGATGAGATTATTCCCCAAAGGTTTAGTAGTAGAGAGATTTTTCTCCCGTAATGTATTTTTGTCAGTTTTACGCCGTGCCAGTACAATTTATTTTTTTTTGTATCGTTTTTATTTGTATCAGGGGAACTGACAAAATGTATATATTGAGCTGTTTTGTGGACCGGAAAATAACGGTACTTGTTTATAATGAGTACTTATAGCAGTTTGTCTGGCACGTTTGTGAAGCGAGGAAATATTGAAAATTTATGCAAAACTTTTTACGAGTGTATTTATATTTCATGTAATACACACACACACACACACACACACACACACACACACGCGCGCGCGCGCGCGCGACAGCCTAGAGGAGGAAGAGAATTCCAAAGCTTAGCTAATAAAGGAGGGCAGGTATCACAACGGTCAGGACTCGAGTGGCCGCTCCCCACACACAAACTGTGGGAAGCAGCAGCCACATACCAGATACCCCCCCCCCCCATATATCATAAATTCTGACTGTTGTCTTTTACTTCCTTCGATTATCCTCTGACATCATCAGATATCTGTCACAATTTAAGACTTTTGAATTATGGAGATCTCGGTTAATTGATTTTTGCTGTAAGGGGGGTGGGTTGGTGTGTGTGTGTGGGGGGGGTGTTTTTTTTTTTTATGAGCAGGAGAGGAGAGGAGCTTTTAACGTGAGTACCTGGCTCGTCTTTTTCGGGGCCCACATCTTCAGGAGGGATGCTTTCATAGGGTCTTTAGGTAGAAGTGGGCGTCTGTTCTTTGATGTCAAGCAGCCGTTTGCCTACACTGTGGATAATCTTCGAGCAAGCCGTCCGCCGTGCACCCTGAATATTTTGGGTTTAAGCCTTCAGCAGCGGACGAAGGTGGTGGTAGTGGTGGGTTGTGGTGTGTGTGTGTGTGTGTGTGTGTGCAATAAATCCTGTGGGAGACAAGATTCCTTCATCATTCGCCTCGTTCCTCCTCTGTCCCTTCGTTCTCCTGTACGTTGCTCCAGCGGGGAGACCGCGTCCTTGCTACCTGTTCTCCTCCGTTCGTGCGGTCAGCCAACAGGGTGTTACGTTCCCCCTTCTGATATACGTTCCCAACGACTTGCTCTTCGGACTGCGTCAACGTTTCTGGGGGGGAGGGGGATAAAAAACGCCGGCGCGTCTCTCTCTCTCTCTCTCTCTCTCTCTCTCGCTTACAGGTCGTTCCCCTGGAGGGGGGGTCCTGTTCCTCCTCCTTCAGGGGGGGCAGGTGCCCTAGGAGGCTTAGGGTTCTTGAGAGAGCACTTACCCACCACCCCCAGTGTCACGCTACTGGCTTAGCCTCCGTACTTCCGAGGAGGAATATTTCTCCGAATATCTTCCTCCGGGCCGGCAGAATATCGCCATCCAGCAGGCAGAATATTTATCCTCGCCGGCAGAATATTTTTTTTTTTTTTTCAGGCCGGTTGAGTAAATCCCTCCGACCGATGGAATATTTCCCCTAGAAGGCGGAATATTCTCTTCAGGCCTGCAGAATATTCCTCTTCTATTCAACGGAATATTCCTCTCCAAGCCACCAGAATATTCCTCTCCTATTCAACGGAATATTTCTCTTCAGTCCGGCAGAATTTCCTCTTCTATTTAGCGGAATATTCCTCTTCAAACCAGCAGAATATTCCTCTCCTATTCAACGGAATATTCCTCTTCAGGCCGGCAGAATTTCCTCGCCTATTCAGCGGAATGTTCCTCTTTAGGCTGGCAGAATATTTCTCTCCTATTCAACGGAATATTCCTCTTCAGGCTGGCAGAATATTCCCCTACTCGTCTTCAGGCTGGCAGAATTTTCCTCTGCTGTTCAGCGGAATATTCCTCTTCGGGTCGGCAGAATAGTTTGTTATACTGAAACAATACCAACTTTGCCTCAAACCATATACTTCCTCAGTGAACAGAATTCCATTTGCAGTCCGTATGATATAACGTCATTATCACAAACTGTCGGATTCGTCAGACAACTTAGTCAAAGTCGAGCAGTCTCTGTGTTTTTTCGTCTTTTTTTATATTGTGCTAATTAACAAAGCTCCAAATTTGTCGCTGGATTACGTAATATTTTCCCTGCAGTGTCAGGAATGTAAAACGGAGTTTAATTTTATCTTCCTAGTATTTTACGATGGTAGTGAGACTAAACTGGATTTTTTTTCTCTCTTCGCATTAGGGAGTAATTTTGAGCGTGAAATATTATTGACTCATAAGAGGGACATGTGATATTTGTTTTGAGTAGGCTACGTGTGTACATTGCAATTTTTTTTTTCTTTTGACAAGTCTTATGCATTGTGTGTGTGTATAATATGGTTTCCATTGGTAAACTTATATCTCTGTATACGCAGGGTGGAAATGAGAAACATTACGTTGCTCGCTGGAAATATGCAAATCACTATTCATTACCCTTTGGAGACAGCACAGGTGAGAGAAAGCCGATAACTCCGATAGGGGAGGATTTGTGAATAGACACCATACAGAGAAAAGACACGACTCTGCATTTACATGTATACATATTATCCTATAGCCATTAGGCGTGAAACTTGTACGTATATGATGTGTAAAAATGTATCACTATTTTGTGAGGGAACAGTCCGAATGACAATGGTTCTTTTGCCATTCCGTGCTAAGGTAAGGCGAATCTAACATCACTTGGAAGTACATCTCAAGGTGATTTTTTTTTTTTAGGTTTTTAGAGCCTTAAAGACTCGTAGTTAGAGAGGAGGTTCATTGAATGGGCCATTAGCGTGGTTGGGGGTAGGGGGGGATTCTGTTGGGTCTATTCGATCTGGTAACAACTGTGTGTGCTCCCGTGTAAACCATTAACTTTTGAACATGTAGTGGGGTTGATTGCGTATTGTATACATTTGTGTGGCTGGTGTGACATTTCACGGGGAATGACAGCGTTGTCATAATTGCAACTGTGGTAAAACTTGGGCATTTGCATAAATCCAGCTCGACATAATTGTACACATTGCTCTCTACGAGAGCGAGTCCTTTATTTGCATAATCAGTATTTACAGTGCCCGTGTGAGGGGTAGATTATTTTTATTTTAAAGTCCCGGAAAGCTGTGTAGATATATGTCAAATATGTTGCATTTTTTTTTTTCTTTTTTAGATCTACATCGTTGCTGTTGTAGGTGTTGGCGACGTCTTTGACCAGGCTCGTGTTCTGGTGATTGTCTTATCTTCATCCCACGTTAATGTCGACTTCCCAACATCCAGGTCTTCTCCCAGCCACTCGAAGTAACCTTACGATTACTTTTCCAGCCAGCCTTCCCGTCGTTTCCAGACTTCTGTGGTACCTTTCCAGTCTTCTGCTCTGCTGCATGGAACTGCTAGGAGAATGGTAACCCATCGACCGGCTCGTGAGGACTCTAGGGTATTCTGCCACACATTTACTGTCTCTGTTGATCTTCCCTGTGTGACCCAGCAGTCAAAACACTTCATGAACAAACCCGTGTCAAACCAACTCTCCGACCGTGTTTGCTACAGGGCACCAGTCATCTAACAAAATGCTTGTTGGTCTCTCTCATTTTGATTTATATCTTTTTTTTTTTTTCTTCAGCCGCTATCAACGGCTTTTTTTTTTTCTTCAGCCGCTATCAACGGCTTCTTTACCGTGTATTCCCCAAGACCCTTCTGTGGGCTGTATCGCGAAAAGGACCACCGTGGTTACAAATGGTCTTTCATCAGACCCCATTCAGACCCCAGTGGATAGAGAGAGAGAAGATTATTAGTGTGTTGGTTCATGGCACTAGCTCATAATCTTTCCTGAGGTAAATTCATCTTGGATATGCAGGAAATGGGTGCTCTTGTCTTGAGAACTCGACTGAATGTTTCACAACAGCTTAGAGTATTATTATAAACCCCTAGAACACAGAGGCTAGATGACCTGGTCTTTGCCTTTGACCTTGAGTGATGTGTATGGATATATATTTTTTCAAAATCCAGATTATTTTATCCAAGGTTCGTAAATGCCTTGCTCACAGGTCGTATCGTCGTGCTAGGGGGGGTTGGTAAGGAAGGTACGCTTTGAGCAGTGGTGCAAAATTTGACTGTGGAGGGGAGTATGATTTGTGTGTACATGTTTCAAGGGGGAGAGAATGCTATATGACTGAGGCGTTATGTCCCTACTGTAATAATAATAATAATGATAATAATAATAATAATGATAATTATAATTATAATGAAAAAATAACGATAATAATAATAATATTGTTATATATATATATATTATTATTATTATTATTATTATTTATTATTATTATTATTATTATCATTATTATTATTATTATTCCAACTTTAGATCAAATTTACATCATTAAGATATCAATATATAAACATAATTCCATTCAAGATGTCTAGCAAATAATTTCCCACAATAGTAGTCACTTAAACCTTATCATATTAAAGGCTGAATACGGGAAGAGCCTCCAATTTAAAGCCCCACAGCCTTCGTTGCAATGTACGCTTACATTTCATGGGTACATTAACGATGGTTGATTTATTAATACACGATGATAATTCTCCGTACGCGCTATTATTTATTCATGGGGGTTGTCTGCTCCCTCTTGCGGTGGGAGATTTCAAAGCTTCTGCGGCGGAGGAGGTGGGAAAAGATAACATCTATCGTGACATTAGAGGAGAAATTGACACTAGATTCCCACGAAGTGCCTCTGAGGAGCTGGCCAATGGGTGACTTGAGAATATATTGAATAGTACGAGTTTTGAAAAGGCAAGAGAATTGCGGTGTAGACTTCTTTATTCAAGATTTTTGTCTTTAAGAGCTACTCTCCTATATTCACATATCTGTCGTGTTACTCTCGTATGTTCACATACCTGTCGAGTGATCTATACGAAGCCCTTGGTCGGCCTCAGTTTAAGCACGTGATAGACACTGGATGGATGTAAAATGGTTTTATAAGTTTAATGTTTTTTTTTTATAGTAACAGGACTGGCCACCTTGATATGTCAGGCGGTGTTTGGCAACCCCGACACTAGAATGGATGGATAGCCAACCGTACGATGTCGGGCAAGCGATGTGTATATTTAGCATCTGACGAAGTCATGACGCTTGAGAGAGATTATATATATGTATATAAATTTTCAATTCGCATCACAGAAAGGTACGTAAATCGCGTAGATGCTGCCGTAAATATTTGATAGTCGACCGTCGGGCAGTGGTTGCGGTACGAGATCTTCCCACGCGTCGTCTGGCAACCGTGGGGGGGCGGCAGAGCCTCGTGTATTTGATCCGAGGTGGCCGCCGTGGCTGGCCAAGTCGGCTGGTGTATGGGGTAACGTACAGTGAACACTCTTTGGTGTAGATCCTCTCACTTTTTACGGTGATATTTTTTTTTCCCCCCTTACAGCTCACTGCATTTCTCTCTTGTCTTCTGTTGGGTGCTTCGCTCCTCGAGGTGGAAGATACTCTCTCAAGCCAGCTTTTTCTAGTGAGGTTTGACTGTGGTAAGTAGATGAGAACGACGTTTTTTTTTTTCTAAGTTTTTTATTTGCACATGTGACAGTGATCTCCCTCACACACACACACACACACACAAGCATAGAGGGCAAGTTTAAACGCCAGTCATCCACTGACGCGTGTGGGATAGTCCGAGCGAGGCGTCTCGCAACACGGGAAATCTGTGCATTATTATTCTTTTTAAATTTGTCCTCTCGCCTGAGGCACAGACACGATATAGGTTTAGTCACGAGACCTTTTAAACTTCTTTGTGTTTTCTGCTGATTAACCGGTGCTCATTAACATCGAGGTGTGAAATGTATATATATATATATATATATATATATATATATATATATATATTATGTTCATTGATGACAGAGATGTGGAATGTATATAGTTTTGTTCGTTGATGAACACATCGTCTCCGTTGATTGGCATAAATTCATCGTGGAGTTGGGAGCTTGTGTCAGCTGGGTCATTTAAATGGCACGGGAGTACTTTAACCCTTAAAGCGCGGGCATGTTTTGCCGTGCCTGGCCTCCCACGCGGGCATATTCACGCAAAAACATACCTCA
>JAYMFT010152455.1:0-12592 GCA_038088735.1 Panulirus argus
AGTACACCCAGCTTCTTAGAGGCAGCCTTAGCTATTCCCATAATGTGGGGTTTCCAAGAAAGATTGGATGTTACTTTCTTTGGTATATCTTCCAATTATTTGTACTCCTCTCAGTAAGTACCACATATACATCTCTCTTTTCTCTTTGGGAAACAGATGAAGAAATGGCCTAATAGGCTTTGCTAGATTCTGCTTGCTTGTGGATACACTTTGAGTGAAAAGACATCTTCAACAAGTTTTTACAATCATATTTTGATGAAAGTGAGTACAGTCTCATTGAGGAAATTATCACTCCAAAGGAGTCCACAATTTCCCTCCTACTGGAAGAAATACAACCTTGAAGCTGCAGGAGCCCCATCAGAGAAAGCAATCTTATCATTAAATGATATTGGTAATTGTAGTGAGTAAATACTGTATATATACATGTTTTGTGTAAATTAATATAGCTGGACACTAATATGCTTTTCTTTATACAGTAACCTCTAATTTTCAACAGATGTATTCTCACAAATATCTGATGGCAATGGGCACCTCTCTCTCAGTCGCTTTTCTGAGTACCTGAAGGAAGTCCTCGCTCTACCAGCTGCAGTTTTTGAATCCCCAAGTTTCTCATACTCAGAAAATTTAGTTACTCAGATTTTTGATGGAGTAAGTCATTGATTTGAATTCCTCTTTTTGATGAACTAAAATAATAGCTTTTGATGATACCAAATTTATTTGTTACTATATGATTCTTGAAAGTTTATTGCTTTGTCTGAAGCATCAAATTTTTTCTCATATTTTGTTTCTCAGTATGTATATAGAAACTGGTGTCTTCATTAGTTTCACTTCTTATATCATTCACAAAAGGTGATGTTTTTATTTATAGCATTTACAAAAGGTGATGTTTTTACTAATATTGCAGTCAAATAACTTAGCAATAGTTTTAGGGTTTATTGTTTTGTTTGTTGGTAATGCTGATGCAAGAAGAGCTGTATATATGTCTGATGTCTACTGTTTCAACAGCATATGCCCTAGGGAGTAATGCTATGAAAAAAGCTTAAAAGAAGCCACTGAACCAAATACATACTTATTCATTAGATTCACTTGATTATGAAACCTAAATTTAGCTTTTACAGTCAACATTTGACTTGAATTGATGAACCCTATAAGCATTTCACTGTGAACCACTAGCTTTTATTAGAGTCTTTTGCATAGCAACAGCTGCTTGGTATTCTGAGTACACTAAAACTTGAATAGCTGCTGTTGTCGATTTTTTATATTATACCTGGTTGCTGAAACATCATTCTTTTCTCTCACTGAATCAGTATGCTTCCCGTGTTTCCCCATTGTTTACAAATGACTGTTTTCTGTTGCAGTTTAAGTATTTGTTTATGGTTCACCCCTTCACTAGAAGGATTGTATCTTGGTACCATGGTAGAATTAGATGCCATTAGTGCAAAGCTTGGAAAATATGCAGAATAAAGTTTGCATACATTATAAGTATGACTCACTGGTGGTGTGTCATAATAGAAGCTTGGTAGGAAAACTTATAAACAGGATTAGTGGCATCAGGAAGTAATATAGCAAATTTTAAAAAAGTTTATAGAGTGAGTTGAAACATTCTGGAGAGAATTGTAAGGATTCCAGTTAGGACATTATGTATTTGTATTATGAGATGTTGTAAATTTAAGACACTAGAACATTTTGGTTAATGAAATACCAGGTAATAAAACTCTTCTTGTTATGGATTATTAGATACAAATGGGTAAAAAGGATAATTAAGTAATTGAAATTAAGACTTTTGAAATGTATGTATATGACATAAAGACCATTTTAGAATGAATGAAAAAAGAGAAAAGTACTTTTTATCCTCAAGATAAAAAACATGTTAGTCTTAGTTACTCACAAGAGAACTATTTAAGAATAAAAAGAATCATAATTTCCTTTTTTACAATTTTTTGGGCTCATTTGCTTTAAAGCATCACATGCATAACATTTCCAAAAATTTGTACTATCCTGTGGAGATAACTATTTTCCCTTAGCTTTATTCTGTTACCACCTTTATTTTATCTTCTTCCATATTTCTTATTTTCATCTTTTGTTTATCCATTGTAAGACAGTCCTTATCATTTCCAAAGATTTTAATTCTTTAACGTAAGCCCATGGATCTTAATTTATGCTATGTTATAAACACACTACTGTACATTATCATGCAGACTAGTTCAGTGAATGTTTCAAAAATAGATTTAACATTGATTTTTATTGAGTGGTTAACCAGTTTATTTTTTGAAAATAGAATGTTGGATACACCAATTAGCTTTGAATGTAAACATTATTCCATTAACTGAGAAATAGGTTCATAAATCAAGATTAATTCAAATGGCTGGCTGTAAGGTAAGAACAGAGGTTGGGCTGCACTTCAGTGTCTGTAGTCAGCAAAGCACCATAAAGATAATCAGAAATCAGATTGATGAACACTTCTATCTATTTATATGTATCTTAGACACTCAATCCTTCCTGGGAGGAATTTCCTCTTATCCTTGTTCTTACATTCCACCTTTGCATGCACCATTCTACACATTCTTCCACCATTTCTTTCCCTCCAGTACTCTTCTACTCTATATCCCCATGTCACAGGTGGTCTTCCTCTCACACCAACCCCTTTAATCATGCTATCATACACTTTCTGTGTAAACTTCCTATCTTGCATTCTTTCCACGTTCCTAAACCACCTCAAAGTATTACATTTTCCCCACTCCACCACTGTACAGTTTTTCACTTTGCATTCCCTTCTGTACCAAATCTGTCACACACCCCATCATTTCCTTTTTCATTCCATCTAGTCATACCACATGCTCCTCACAAAGAGCTCATTTCCATAGCATGGATTCTTAACCTTTGTGACTCATTCAGTGTTGATGTTTTGGCTGCACATGTCAGAGTTGGAAGATCTATGCTATCCCTTAATCCTTTCTTCACTTCTATAGTTACACCTCTACCTTTGATTATTCTATTAAGGAACCCAGTGATTTGTCTTCCCTTTACTTCTCTTTCCCTAATCTCTCTTTCCATATCACCAAACTTACCCAAGATTGTTCCTAAATACTTAAATTTTGTCACCTCTTCCACTCTTTCCCCTCATATCTTTTACACAGTTTGGTACACTTTCTTTTTTCACTCTGTAGTTGGGTTTTGCAAAATTTATACTTTCACTCTGTTTCCCTTCAAACACCATTACTTTACTTTTGCTCGTATTTACTCCCAGTTGCCTGTGCTTACACACATCATGAAACACGCTTGCAACCTTCTGCAACTGTTTGTCACTCTCAGCAAACAACACAGTATCATCCGCAAACAGGCTTGTCACTAGCCACCATACCTCACCACCACGCTCCATTTCTGCACCCCCTTTTCCTAGTTTTGCTTTCATCTCTCATATCACTCCATTTATGTATATGTTAAAAAGTCATGGTGACATCACACTGCCCTGCCTCACACCCATATTTGTACCAAAACTTTTGCTTAGCTCTCCATCCTCTCATACATTTGCTCCCCTGTAGAAGGCTTTGACACCATCCACCCATTGTCCTCCTACCCCTCATGTCCTTAACATATCCCCTAAAGCATTCCACTCGACTGTCATATACTTTCTTAAGATCCATGAAAGCTTCCTACATCTTCATACCTTTCCGTAGATACTTTTCCAAAATCTTTTTCACCACAAAAATCAAATCCACACATCCCCAACCTTTCTTAAAACGCCCTTTCTCCATTTTTTCTGCATTTAGTCACTTCCTTTACTCTATCAGTCAGCACTGTTTCGTACACTTTTCCTTGTTTACTAAATAGACTTATTCCCGTGTAATTGCTACATACATTCCTTACATCTTTTCCTTTGAATGAATGAACCGTAATTGCATTTACCCAAGCCTCAGTTACAACCTTCTGCCTCTGTGTTTAGTTAAAAATCAGATACATTCACTCCATACTTCAACATTTCAGCTGTAATCCCATCCACCCTAGCTGCCTTTCCTACCTTCAACCTCATTATCACCCTTTTACAAAGGAGAAATAAGCTAAGAGAGTGGTAACATGGGTTTGAAGAAAAGAAATCATGCATGATGAACGACATTGAACCAAGTGAAAGCAAATGTTTCCTGATTTGCATTATGTTAAAATCACACTTTTATATAGACTAAGTCAGTAAATGTTTCAAAAGTGGCGTTGGTATTACATGGTATGTAAATGGTCAGCCACTGTAATTTTCGGCTAGAATTTTGAATATATCAAGTTTGTTTAGAATGCTTGAAGGCATTGTTGATTAGAAGAACAGAAAAGTGATGAATGCATTGATTTTGTGTTCTTGGGCTGCCAGGAGGCATTTAAAACCATCCCACATTGAAGGCTTGTAAAAAGAGCTGGTTTTCAGGCAGGCATTAAGGAGAGACTTTTTTGGTAGTCTGAAAATTGTCTGAATGGAAAGGAACGGAGAATGTTTCTCAGATAAACTTTTTTCCAAGTGGGCTGTGGTAAACAGTGGTGTTCTACAAGGTATGGTCTTTTGGCCATCTCAGATAAACCATTTTTAAGTGGGCAGGCTGCATGCAGCAGGGTTTGGTCTTTTGGCCATTATTATTCTTGATGTACCAGAAGGACAGGAGTCATATTTGGTTATGTTTGCAGATGATGTTGAAGACATGAGAAAAGTAAGTAATATATAGAATTGCATTAATTGACCAGCTGCTGTTAAGGAAGAAGTAGATGTGCTGGTCATCACGGAAATTGCCTTTAATTACAGTGAAAAGCAATGTCCTATATTGTATTTGCAGCTGATACTAGACTTAACTGTAAGTGCACTTCAAAAGATTGGTCAGTGCACTTAAAAAGACGTAAAGGTCTCTTTGAGAAAATCAAGAGAGCAGCAACAAAGATTAAACCTGAAATAAGAGAACAAAGTTATAGGGGGACGTTAGAGGCTTTATATTTGCGAGCCATGAAGAGAACAGTTCTTTGAAAAATGCAAGGACAAAGCAACAAGAGGTCATAACAAGAGACTAAACAAGAAAGAAAAATCTTTGATGATAGTATTTTCAGTGAATGGAATAAGCTGTGCGAGGAAACTGAATGCAGAGAGTATAAGATGTTTGAAAAGCTATATGAAAGTAAAAAAAAATTGTACTGTACAAATGATTGATTGCTGTTTATATTCCCAGTACATAGAATGTGCTTTAAATTAGAATGTTTGGCAGAAGGACTTTTTCAAATAACTGTTACTGATGGCAAAAGATCAGTTTCAAATAATTTTTCAGGTACTGTGTGATAATTTGAAATATGTTTGGTATTGGTTGATATAGTTTGTAACATGACTTAAGTATACACATGCTGCCAAAACATCAGAATGGTGTTTTGGAGAAGTGGTGGCTGCATGACTCAAAAATGCCTTTTTAGATTTAACTTCAAGTCGGCTTAAAAGCGGTGGTGTGCTGCGTTTCTCTATGCAAAATGCAGTTGCTTTATGTTTGAAGTATGTCTAGAGATCATTCCAACTTAGGGTTACATTGTCTCAGAGAAAGAAAGAATTATTTTGCATTTTGAGTGTTTGACACTCGTTGAATGTGTAAGCACTCAGTAATGAGGATGAGGAGTTTTTTTAGCTTATTTCTTGATCTTGGTTCAGATTTTTTTACTTTAGTATTACACCAGTGGATATGTGTGTGCAATGAAGTAAATGACATCTTTACAAAGAACAGAGCTTGTGACAGGTTTAATGAATTTACTGATTTATATGATTTTGAAAGTAGGAATAAGAAAAATGAAAGGGAAAGTGAGTCAGTTGTTATGGTGAAGTTTATGACCTTTGAAAACCACATGATTGTTTGTTTTGAAGATACAGCATGTAATGGTAGAATGCCTTGTTGAATGCAAGCAGCTCAGATGGCTTTTGTGAGACTTTTTTTTATGAAAGGATTGTGTTTGACAAGTGGTTGAAGTCTTCAACTGGTATGGATGAGAAGATAGAATGGATGTAGCAAGAACATCTAAAGGAATGTATGTTCATGAGATGAGTAGGATTGGATTTAGAAGAAAGTGAGGTCAAAGTAATGTATAGGGGAATAAGTTTCAGAAGTATATTTTAAAAGAAGAATCTACTTAAGTGTGCAGGGATGATGATGTATGGAGAAGATGAGATTTACTACTACATAGCATTTATAATTTGTTAACTGCTAATTTTCCTTTTCACTAACAGATAAAGCAAATAAATGTTAATGACTTCTTAGAAGTAGTTTTGGAGGATCCTGGACCAGAATGTTTGGCATGGTTACCTCTTCTACATCGTCTTGCTGCCTCTGAATCTGGTAAGGCTGCAGTAAAAATGTGAAAGAAAAAAAAATCGTAGTGCTGTGTCTAGAGAGCTATGCCAGATATTATTATTTACAAATGTCAGTAAAATTATATGTGTAACTGTTATCCAATCAGTTCAGGCACTTTGATAATGATGCATGTATAGAATTTTGCTGAATAATTGTATTTCCAAATTCAGCAAAAGGATACATGTATTTAGTGTTTGTGTATTTCACTTATAGTGCCATAAGGCTAGATGAATTAATTCTCTGTATTGCCCAAAATTGTCCATGGATAGATCTCTGTAGTAAGAAGCAAGGCAAGGAAATAGTTCTAGGGCATCCTTAAGGAGTACACAAATCATGTGTAACACACAATGCCCACTTGCGTTTGCTCCATAGATCCATTCTGTTGGTCTGGAATATGGGTCTTTACGTTAGAAAGTGGCAGGAGGTCAAGAGGAAGGTGTAGGGTCTGAAAAAGAGGGCAAATGAGAGACAGGTTACATACGAGTACCTACAATGAGATTTTGCCATGGGGTCAGGTCTAGCACATAGTATTCAACACTTAACTTGCGTATTGAAGAATGTCATATTTCTCATCCATCTCTCTTTGTCCCATCACTTGTCTCTCTTGTATAATGCTATTGTTTTCAGCAGTTACTCCTCTGGTATAGTCTATTCTAGGTTCATCCTCTATTGTCTTTAACCATGAGTCTGATTTCCTTTCGAATGTTTCTGTAGTCCTTCCATGTAAATTTCCCAGGTCACCTGGCACACATTAGGTAATTGTTTCCAACTTCCATGCTGGGCAATCATGTATCTTTGTCTTATGCTTTTTTGGTATGATCTTAGATATTACTCTTAACTTAATGATTCTGTACCATCTTTGCCTGGTTGCTTTCAGCTTCAGCACATTGATATGTATTCCTTCTGTTTGCTACCAAGCATATGATATCATACTAATATATCTTTCCTTTATCCTTGGCATAGTGGAGAAAGAATACTTCCCACATACTCCTTGCATGGTGTAGAAGGTGACAAAAAGGGGTAGGAGAGGGGAAACTGGAAATTCTCCCCTCGTGTTTACTTTTCCAAAAGAAGGAACAGCGAAGGGGCCCAAGTGAGGATTTTCCCCTCAAAGGCTCAATAAACTGTTCTTGATACTACCTTGCTAAAGTGGGAAATGGCAAATATGTATGTATGAAATATCCCTCCTTACAATATTCAAGACCTTAAAACTTTGGCATTTTTATTCTTTCATGGGAGTTCACATGATTCTGTCCTTTTATTTTACTTGTGAAATGTTCCTTTAATCCTTCTATCTTGTTAATTCAGTCTGCTTTACTAGTGACCATGCAATGCAGCAATATTCATGTTTACTTCTTACAATTACATAAAGCATTTTTACCATTAATTATCTGATTCTTGTTGCAAATGCTCTCAATATCATTTGACTTTATTTAGCTTGAAAGTACAATCTTTTCAGTATATTCCTTCAATTCAAGTTATTCTCATATGACAATTACCAGATCTTTGATGTTGGGTCACTCAATTTCTATTTCTGTAAGGCCCCCATATATAGGCACTGAAATAGTTTTAATTGCCTCTTATCATACTTATTCTCATTTCTATTCACTAAATTCCGTTAATTTCTCATCTGCTTATCTGCAGATACTATCCAAATTTCTGTAGTTTTTCTTGATATTCCACACTTTCCATTGATATGCTTACTCTCATGTCAAATGCAAAACATTCGACTTCACTCTCTCTTACTTTCTTAGATCATGATTACAAAGAGAATTTTGGCCAGAACCATTCCTTGCAGTACCCCTAATAATGCATCTTCTTCCTCAGGTATGTTTCCATTTGCAATTACTTTGAATTTTCCGTTGGTTATAAATTCTTTGATTCATTTTCATACTTTTTGCTGTATATTTTATTTGGCTGATGTCTTTAGTAACACTCCATACTTGTCTTCTCAAAGCTTTTTCAGAATCAAGAAAAAGTGTCCATTCTTTTCCCAGTCATCAATGTTTTTGATGTTGTTATAATGTGCTAGTAGTTGTGTTTACTTGATTTTTACCTGGAACATATTCATACTTTCCTTGATTTATGAGTATCTCTGAAATAAGATGTTCCAGTGTTTGTCTTTTTTTTTATTATTCTTTCAAATACTATCGTCTGCATTGTTTCATCAGTAAGTTGGATCCTCCTTTGTTTATTAGGGTTAGGTTCACCATTTTATGTATACTATTTTCAATAGCTGATTGATGTCTGCTTCATCTCAGCAGAACTATAAGAGACTTGGCTATAGTTTCTTTCATCTTCTTTAGAAAAATTTTTGGAATTTTATCTGGCCCTGGAGCTTAGTTTTCTTTAAGCTGATCCTTTGTTTGGATTATATCTTTTTGATGGTTTTATATCTGTGAGTAGCTGTTCACCATATTCATTGAATATTTCATCATCAGTTTTTTCATGCTTGTTTGTATTAAACATTGACATGTACTGACTGATTAACTTTGGACATATTATTTTTGAGTCATTTACTTAAGTGTCAGCTTCCTTCAGTAGTCCAATCTCTGATTTTTTGTTTTTTCTTCATGTTCTACATAAAGCCAGTACTAGAATATGCTTGTCAAATTTGGTCAACATTCCTAAAGAATCACAGAAAGAATAATAAAGAAGGTCCATAGGAGGGGAACAGAGATTTTACCTTAATTGAGAGAGCTAAGTTACAGAGAAAGGCTAAAGGATTTGAATATGTCCACCTTGGAAGAGAGAACAGTGAGAGGTAATCAGATCACAACATTTAAGTTTTTTAAACAGATCAATGAAATAGATAGTGAAATGTTACTAGAGAGATGTAGGGATAGAGCAACCAGGGGGCATAACATGAAATTGTCAAGTAACTTGTTGCAAAGATATAAAGAAGAATTTTTCTATTATAAGGTTGGTGTATGAATGCAGACAGCATACATAGATTTAAGAAGTTGTATAGCAATAGTGAATGTTCAAGATAAAGGGCCCCATGAGTGTAAAACTCTCTCCCTGTTCGTTACACATTGGTAACTATACATTTATAGGTATGTACACACAAATATTAGAATAGCTTTCAGGTATATGGATAAGAAAATATTTAGCATGCTGTTCATATCCTACTTGAGGCCACAACAAGAATATGCATCTCAAGTTTGGTTACCATGCCTAAAGAAGCACAAAGATCTAATAGAGAAGTCCAGAGGAGGGCAACAAAGATGGGATTGATGGTACCAGAATAGGAGAGATGAGTAACAAGGAAAGGCTAGAGGCCTTGAATTTGCCCACCTTTGAAGAGAGAAGAGTGAGGGTGACCTGATCACAACTTTTAAATTTTTAGACCAGATTGATGATGTAGACAATGGCCAATTTTTTGAGAGATGTAGGGATAAAGCAAACAAAAGACATAACATGAAATTAAGCAACAAACTTCTTGGAAATCTTAAAAAAGAGGTTAAATTACAGTATGAGTGTGGTGGATGAGTGGAATAAGATGATTGAGGACATGGTTAATGTAGGCAGCACACTTAGATTTAAAAGTGGTATGATAGTAGAGAATGTTCAAGAGATGGGGCCCCATGAGTGTAAGACTCCCTCCCCATTCAGTTCAAAAAGTATTTATGTGTAGGTAATTACACACCAGTTGTGGTAATTTCAATTTTGTTCCACTAAAATCCTAGCAGGAAATACATTACAGGGGTATTTTTGAGAAAGAGCCTGGGACTGACATTGGTACTAATCTGTTGCTAGAGCTGCATAGAAGGTAAAGTATAAAAGGGGCAAAATGTCTGCTGGCAGATATTAGAATCACATTTAAGTTTACAGATAAAGATGTTTTGGCAAGCTATTCAGAATATACATCATACCAAAAGTGGACTATGCCTTGCAAATCTGGTTGTTGTATTTAAAGAAGCTGAGGGCTACAAAGCTGCCTATCATGGAGACTAGGAGGTAAAGGGTGGGGGGACCTGATAACAGCCCTCATGTTTCTACATCAGCTGGATGATACTGACACTGAACAGTGTTTGAAGAGATGCAAGATGAGGGTAAACAGAGGCCATGGCAAGAAGCTGGGCAGATTTATAGTTAAAATGGATTTTAAGACATATTGGTTTAGTGTAAGGGTTGTGGATAGTTGGAATAAACTGTCCAAGGAGACTCTGAATGCTAGCAGTTTACAAAGCTTTAAAAGGCTAATTGGTGGCATATACAATTCAGCAGATGGGTTTGTAAGAGCATATTAATCTATCGCTGTACTGCATGAATAGATAGTTAAATACATACCCTGCAGCCCCTTCCCAAATGATTCCTCTCTGGTTTTAATGCAGAAACTTTTTCTGAAATGAGAACATACATCCAATCTCATGAACCCTTTATTCCACTGTACTTGGAGAAATACTGTTTGCTGATTATTGGAGTGTGAGAACTTGGCATGGTTTAATGCTATCCATTGGCAAGATGTTACAACAACATGGCAGGGCCTTATTTACATTGTCTATCCGTTTCTCTCATTTATCAGTATTGATAAGGCTTCTGTCCATAATCTTATGGAAAACTTTTTTTGTAGTGTCCGATGATTGTCCTTGACATAGCTTTTAATTTGTAGTGCTCAAAAATTTCAGCATCAAGATAAATTTTTTGATTAGTGTTCCCCAGTTGGAATGAAGTGTTGATCCTTTTGTTGATCATGAGGAATGTTTATGGTACATACGTTATGTGGGAACTCCAGTTACCTTTGTGTATTTCTTGCCTGTCCTGGAACCATTTTCTCTATTTCTTAATGCAGAGAATAGTCTAAGCAGCTCAGTATAGACTTTAGGACAATATTTGGAGAGAATATCTAGTCCAAAGCAGTAATTAATCTCTTGCATCAAAGCTGGTTTTTATGTACTTTCAGTTTTTTATGTTGGCTTCAGATATGCTTTATACACTATATTTTGGATGGCTTCAGTGTAATTTAAAGTACATCTGGGAAGACTGAAGTAGCTATATTTCAGATGCCAAAAATAGTCTTAGTCTTTTTTTTTTTTTTTTTATTCAGATTACATCAGAAAAAATATGATTTAGTGAACTGGTGATATGGGTAAAGCTTGCTTATCATTATATCATTATATTTTGAATTATAGATGCACTGTGGGCTGTTGATCTGATTGACGATGACTTTGTTGATGAGTGTAAGTGCCTTAAAATTTTCACTGTTTTGGAGAGTACTGTAGTTACTTGATTATTTCCACCATCCCACTTTTAGGAGATGATTACTGCAATATTTCCCTTGCCCAAATAAAGGCTAGCATTTCATTTAATCTAACATGTAGATTATGGTACAGTACTCATGTTTAACCCTTTTACTGTAGGCATCAGTGTTAAGTCATATTACTTGCAAAGAGTGCTTTCATCTAATATCTTATTGTGTTATTTACTATGGTATGCACAGACATTGACACCTTTCCACACTGAAACCCTGAAAGATTTCCTTGCTTTGGAGAACAAAAACCCCTGTACTAGATGGTAACATAAACAACTGTTATCATTATAAACAAGAGTACCCTGCTCCTCACACAGTGATATAGAAATTGAAAACAATGAAAATCAAAAGATGGAATATACAGAGCACACCATTTCACCTATTATTGGAATGGATTGATTCATTGTGGTTAAGATTTGAACTGAGTATGATTAGGAATGAGTAAATGAGAAATTGTATTGAAGTAGGAAACAGTTCTTAGAAGAAGAAAAATTTATTAATTCTATATTTTTAAGGATAAGAAGACAAACCAGAAACCCTAATTGTAGTCTCATGTGATAATAGCAAATACGTATTACAGAAAAGTGGAAGAAAGATATTTTGAGGGATGATATGAATTATTTGAATTACTACCGAATGGTGAAAGGATGATATTAAGAAATGAGATGTATACTGAGATTGGAAAACATTGAAGCTGATTAGGACAATTTTTTACATGAATAAGGAAAAGGGAGGTGTAATGAGTCTTGGATTTTGATAATGAATGAAGCAGAATATCAGAGATGCTTTTCCAGACATACAATGAATCGTCTCATACATACACATGATAGATTATGGATGAAATTTTAGCTCTTATAGAGTATTTGAATGTGAGTATTAGAATTAAGATAAAATGAAATAAAGTAGAGTATATATATATTTAAATTTCTAAAAAGGGAAACAGAAGAAGGAGCCAGGCAGGGAGTGCTCATCCTCCTCGAAGGCT
>JAYMFT010152466.1:0-12592 GCA_038088735.1 Panulirus argus
ATATATATATATGTACGGTGCATATGTGTGCATGTATGTATATATGTGTGTATGCGGGGGGATGGGTTTTTCTTCGTTTGTTTCCTGGCGCTACCTCGCTGATGCGGGAAACAGCGATCAAGTATAATAATATAATAATAGTAACATTCTTAAAAGATCTAAAGATAGAAAGGCATAACAGTTTGAACATCCAGCTTCTATGGCAAGATTAGATGAGTTAAGTACTATTCATTCACCAGACAGTCTCATTTCTTGGTGCAAATTATTGGTGGCTTAAAAGGTCATTTCTTCAGCAGATATTTTGCAGGTTGTAAGCTTTTTCTTCATAAGATACAGAGCTGGTTGGCATACTAAATGTTTCAATTAATCTTATAAATCATGTTGATTTAGATGTTGAAAAAGATGGATATTTTTTATAAAGCATAAACATTTTTTCCTTCACTCTCTCTCCCCAGACATTGCTGAGAATCGCCTGCAAATTGCAAAGAAAATAGGAGCAGATTACACAGTTCTTATTAAAACTGATGAAGCTGAAGTTTTGGCAAAGCACATAGAGAAAGTAATGGGTGGGATGCCAGATATCACAATTGAGTGTAGTGGTGCTGAACCCAGCATTCGTCTTGGTATCTTTGTGAGTATGCTCTTACTTCTAAGTAAATGGAAGAAGGTCTGAGTTTTTTATTACTGAGAGATCTTTTTGGTTTACAATTTAAGTGATTATTGTATATATGTTTGTGTTGGGGGCATTTTGTTTGTATGATTTCACATGACTGTTTCTGAACCTATAATTGTCATGGAAATTCCATGTCATACTCTTCCTATCTTTTTGTTTTCATACAGTGGTGACTGATATAGCACAGACAAAGCATGCCCCAGTCAAAGGTTGTTTCAGGTGAAAGGAATGAAGTTAAGAGAAAAAGAAAGTAGGTATTAATCAGGGCTTTGTAGATATTGGCAGACCTGACTCCTAGAAATAGAAGGATTAAAGGAAGAGGAAAAGATGAAATGACAAAGAGAATTCTTTAGTGTATCTGTTCAAGGGAGGAGATATATCATTCCAGTAAGTCCTCAAGTGACAGGTCTCAACACAGAAACTATGGAGAGCAGCAGCTAGATGCATTCCCAGAGTCCAAGCTTTAGGGGTAGGTTATATATGCAGGCTGCTCACTAGAATATTGGTCAAAATTCTGCTCATAGATTATAGAAAGAGTAGCAGTATTGCAGCATACAGAGAGTGATAGATGGTTTAAGAAAGGTGGTGCCAGAAGGAGGAAGGAGCAAGAAATGAGAGGAATATTGAAATTCGTATGCAGTTTTCTAAACAGCAGCTTATAAATCATATCTCAAGTAATGTTTGTTGCAGTTGATTATTTACTGACAAATGATGTTTATTGCAGTTGAGATATCCAGACAAAAGAAAAAGTAGCTGATATAAACAGATTAAGCAGTTTCATCGAAGAATAGCTTTAAAGCTGACATGTCACTAAAACACTTTACTATTGACTAGGCTTCCCTTGTGCACCATTTATACTGGAGAGGGAAGTAGATATACAGACAAATGATGTATGTTGCAGTTAGGATATCCAGATAATACAAAAAGTGTGTAATTGATCTAAGAGAATAAACAAGTAAATCTAAGAATTACTGTAAAGCTTATACATCACGAATAATTTTCTTTGCCTTAGACTTCCCACATTTATCACCTGTACCTTGGGAGGTAGATGACTTTGGGTCAATACAATACACTTAAGCACTCTATTCTGACTGAGATGTGACTGGGGGCCTGAGTGATGAGAGGATGGTGTGACGAGGCCCACAGGGACATTTTACGTTGTTTAACTCAGTGTTATAGGAATCTTTTCTCAGGTATATGCTGCAGTTGATGCAAGTGTGCTCAGGACTTTAACCTCCCTCTTCCACCCTATGGATTGCTTTAGCACCATGGTTCCATTTGTTGTCACATCCATTACCAAGTACATTAAACACTCCAGTTCCTCCATTTCCTCCTCATTCAGACTTAGACCACCCTGTCTCATACCCCTGCTTCACCTCATTACTTTGCTTTTGATTACCTTTATTGTCGCTTTCTCCTTTCACACACTCTTTAAAACTATGTTACCATTTAGAGTTTCTGGTGTCTGCCACTAGAGCCATCTCATATGTAAACAGCAAATTTCATGTAGTTATCTCCTGTGTGGGCAACTCCCCTCCATCCCCCAGCATTAGTGCAGACTTGTCCCTCACCATATGACCCTTGCATTTACCTCTCGCACCACCCCAACTAGGAACAGATTAAGCAACCAGAGGGACATCGCGTATCATTGATGCAGACCCACATTCACCAAGGACCACTCGCCCTCCTCCTCTCCTACTAGCACATATTTCTTACTCTCCTGGTAAAAACTCCATGCATTTAGTAACTTTTCATTAACCCCATACATTCATAGCACTTTCCACAAGGCCTCTCTGTCAACCTAGATATATGCTTTCTACGCTTCTGTAAATGGCATACAGTCCACTCTCCTCCTCCAAGTATTTCTCTCAGAAAATGTGAATGGAAAACACTTAAGCCACACATTCTCTACCTTTCCTGAAACCACACTGTTCCTCCCCAGTCAGACATTTTTTACATGCCACTATCCTCTTAGTCAGTGCTATCCCATTCTTTTTATCAAGTGTACTCAGCTGACAGTACCTCCTTATTTCATGCAGTTCATTTTTCAACAGGCCACAAAATCTGGTGGTATGATGGTGTTGGTTGGCCTAGGCCCAAATGAAGTTAAAGTTCCTATAGTTGATGCTGCTCTTCGGGAAGTTGACATTCGAGGCATTTTTCGATATGCTAACTGGTAAGATTACTTAATTGTACCCATAATGTAATGTAGTATAGGTTCATATTTCATAGTTATTAATAAAATTGGTGGAGAATTCATTCTGTATTTCAGGGTAAGATGTTTGATTATCAGGATCGCTAAGGTTAACTATCATTTTGGAAGTGCCAACTGAAATAAGTTGAAAAACCTTATTCATGTATTCTAGATAATTCTGAGACCATACACACTCGCATTACATGTGCGACCCTTGCATGGAGAGGTGAAGTAACCCTTTGATGTGTTCCAACACATAACTTCAGTGTTTTCATTGAAGATTTAGCTAGATTTTTTTCTGACGTCGTGTTTGCTGAATGTGTACCCAGCATGTCTGGAACTGGTCATTCAAAATGAGAAGTAAGGACAAAAACTTAGTTATTTCATCGTAACAAAAGCAATTACTTATTTCTTTAGATTCCAGATATTCCATCTAACCTTATACACAAATAGCAGTAAATGTAGGATAGACTGCTTGTTTCATATGTAGTTGTGTGCACCACTTTTGCCTTCAGTACCTAAAGATTCCCATCTTAGATTTATTTCTAGTACTAAGTGTGCTACAACTTTTAAATGACTGTTCTGGAAAGGAAGAACAGGTTAGGCCAATCTATCTGGTATTTCATCCTAATTATGATGTTATGCACTTACAATGCTAAACAGTCAGAACCTTACATAATCAATGCAAGATAGAATTTGTTTATTGTAAATATATGATTGCCCCTGATTTTTTACTGGAAGTGTTGCTTCATAGTAATAATTTTGATAGGTATCCTGTAGGTATTGTATCTTAGCAATTGTTTTCATACAGATATCACCGTTGTTGCACTTAGGACACTTTTTAGTAAATCTCCTTTAAGGAACAGGGCATCCTTACTCCTATATCTGTACACTCAGTTCATACTAAAGATTTATGCAGTGTGCTTGCATCCACTTAAACAAGGTAGGCAGATTTGTATAGCTGAATTAAAGTGCACTGCTGATAGATTGAAATGTAATGAAATGAACGGATAGACTGAAAGTATGAAAACTATTTTGTTACCTTTGCCAAGTGATGCTGTGTTGTTAGCTGAATCAGAGGAGGGCTATGAGGGAATAGTAGCTGTAGTTGATGATGTATGTAGGAAGAGCATGTAAAAAGTAAATGTATGTAAGGATAAGGTTCTTGCTTTTGAAAGAGGTGGCCAGTTCATAATAAGATACATATAATATAACTGCCTGTAATCATTGCAAATATGTTATCCATGAAACAAAGCATTCCTTTTTTTTTTTTAAAGGAATTGCAATAAACTCTCTTCATCCACTGATAGGTGTTTTTGTTCTGTAGTTAAAAGCATCACTGATAACTTGTGTGGCTCTATCTTTCCTTCACTTTTATGTTATGACGATACCATAGCTATCTCATTTCCGTAACCCCACCTTAGATGACTCTGATGTTCCTTCTCCCTCTGATGCTCCCCATATCAATCCTATGTCACCCCAATCTATGTTCAGACAGTCTGAAAAGTGCTTCTCTCTCAGGACACAGGCAAGGCTTATGGACCTACTGGCATCCATTCCTGTGTACTGAAAGAGTGTGGCTCCAACTTGCAAATGTGCTTGCTTTTCTGTTCCATTCCTGTTTAAACCAAAACTTTTCCCTCTTCATGGAAGCATGTAATGATACATCCCATCCCTAAGAAGGTTGACTGTTCTAACCCCCTCTAACTATTGTCCTTTTGCTTTGACTTCTACTATTTCCAGTCTTTGATTCCCTTCTCAACTTTCATATCCTCAGATATCTTGAATGTCACTCTTTTCCCTGATCAATATGGCTGCCTTAGGCGAGATCCACAAGTAATATTCCTTCCTGTCTTACTAATGTCTGGTCATCATCCCTGAAAGATTTTGGGGATTCTTATGTGGTTGCCCTTGATATATCCAAAGCTTTTGACAGGTTGTGGAATCAGGGTCTCATATTTAAGTTCCCCTTTTTTGGCTTCCCTCCCTTTCTTTGTTCCCTCTCATGTAGCTTCCTTTCTGGCTGATCTCTCTCTGTGGTTGTTGATACATCCCCTTTTCTCCAAGGTTCTGTCCTCTCTCCTACACTTTCTTTGCTTTTTATCAGTGATTTCCTTTCTTTACAGTTAGCCAAGTGCAGTCACATGCTGGAGTCAGCATTGCTTTTGCTTTATGTCCTTCAAATCTGCTCCTTCTTTCACTCGATCTGCATCTTTTCTCGACACAACTTCCTCAGTAAACTCTGACATGGACAGGATATCCCAGTGGGGTGAATGAAATCTGGTTAAGCTGAGAGAGCTTTAAGAGAAAGCAAGACACCACCAGCTACTTTGTATCTCCTGTCACTGATTAATAGTGTATCTTGGAATTGCATATTTTGTAAGAATTTTTTTTTTTGATATCTGAGCAAGATTCAGAAATACCAGTAATATCTAATTTTTCTTCCAGTGCAGTTTTCTGTATACTGCATGCAATAACATGTATTTTCATTTGTAACTTAGACTTTTCTCAAAAAGTATTTATGGAGGGGGATTGAACAGCTTAACACATGCTATGTTATTTTACTGAAATCCACATATAAGACTCATAGGAGCTTGCCAAAATGCACAGCTCCTAGTTCATGTCTATGTAGTCTGTCATTTGTAAACATCAAAACACATGAAAAAATGCTGTCCAAAATATATAAATTCCACTTCATGTTAACAGTTATCTTGAATCTAGTATTGAAATTAAAAACTTTATTGAAAAAGGTGTTCCCAGTGTCGATCTTAGGCAGGACTCCAAAAATTGTAATATTAGTTTTTTGAAAATATCAAGTAAGCTGATGATCTCTAACAGCATTTATTATTGAACGATTTGGAATAAGGAAAAGGTTTAATCTTGGTGACAGAAACTTGAACCTCTAAGTTCTAAGGATGAAAGTGCTCTGGACTGATTTTAGTTGCAAAACCTCTGTGTTACATAATCTTATCAGTTGAATGAATGTTGGGAGAGTAGCTGGGGAGGTCTGAACAAAAATGACATTGTTAAACACATCCATAAAGCAATCGGAGTTAATTGGAGATTAATTGAAACTACAGGATAGTGAAAAGCTCTCCATACTACCTAGCTTTGTGACAGGATATCACACAAGATTTTGATTTCTTGTACATCTTAGATGCTGCACTAATTCTAAGTTCATTATTTCAGCTATCCAACAGCTTTGGATATGATTGCAACAGGAAAGGTTAATGTCAAACCTCTCATCACCCATAGATTCAAACTTGAGGAAGCTCATCAGGCATTTGAAACTGCTCGCACAGGTGCAGGAGGTGCAGTTAAAGTTATGATTTCATGTGACTGAAGTTTGAGGATAAACCGAGCAGTCATATGAATATTTCATTTTTAATCTGGAATTATTCTTGAAGCAGTGCTGATCATTCACAGAACCAGTGCAGTTACATGACAAGTTATGGTAATGCATATCTTGGTAAAGCAGGGCTTGTAACAATCATTCATAGAAATTGTTCAGTTAATGAAACAGTTGTGCACTTAATACCGAAAATTTAATTGAAAAGAGTTGAAATTCTATTACAGTACTAGGCAGAAATAAAATGTATTTCTTGGTCTTTGTGAATATTTTATTTTAGCCTTTTGTTATGATGCTTGTAAATATTTATATTTTATTGTTGACTGTTTAATGCATTTGAACATTTCAAATCTGGCCATCCAAAAATTGGCTTCTCCCAAAATCTTGTACTTGAGAGGGTGCTGGAACTCAGTGAAACCCCCAGAGCTTCGGTTTCTGTGTAATCACCTATTGCTACTTTTGTCTACATCATATGTTTGAGAATAGCAAATACCCATTGTTGTAATGTTTTTTTTTAAACATTATATAAACTTGTGTATGGAGAAAATGAAAAGTCACACATTGATATGATTTATTCAGTCAGCTAACAATTCCCTTAGCTGTTTTTTAGACACCAACTTGGCATGAGTGCAACATGCCCCAGTAGAAATCCATCTAAGATGAAAGAAGAAAGAAAAGGAAGTAGAAATTAATCAGGGCTCTGCAGGTGTTTGTAAACCTAACTCTTAATGGAAGATAGGTTGTATGAAGAGGGAAGATAAAATAAAGGGCATTCCACATCATACTTGTTTAAGGGAAGGTGGAATTATAATAGCCATTCCTCTCCATACAGAAACTGTAGGAAGCAACCGTTAGACACCTGCCTTGGGTCCAAACTTTGGAGGTGGGGACACATGCAGACAGCTCATGTAAACAGTGGCCAAAATGATACCTGTAAAATGGAAAAGGCAGCAATATCACAGCATATGGAAAGAAATACAATATACATTGTTTGGTAATTCAGTGGGCATGTATGTGATCTTGGTGTGAGGACAGTTATATTTGTCTGCAATTTTTAACTACTTATATTTCACTAAAGGGTTGGAATACCTACCTAGAATAACATGCATTTGTTTGGCTCGGCTCTGGAACATATTTATACCCCAACCAGTAATAAAGGATGTGTACTATTGTAAGCATATTTTAATTTATAAGAAAGTCTGTTAAACTTTACATTTATTTTTATGCATGCTTGTTAAACTTTGATTGCTTGGGGATATTTCTTGGTAGTCATGATATTCAGAGGTAAAGAATGGGCTGGTCCCTCCATATTGAACATGCACACGAAGTTACGTGTTCTGTTGGTAAAATTTTGACAGTTCTCTCCTTCCTGAGCATTCATACATGGTTTTTAATTGTTTGTTATTAGGTTATGCATCAGACAGTGTTTCTGGCAATTAATCTTAGCATTTTAAGGATGTTGAATTTCATATGCAAGACTTTGTTCATTATTGTCATGAAATGTGGTGATAGAACATGTCTGTAGGCGAATGGCACATATGCCTACATCCCCTTACCAGGTACTTTTGTGTGGTAAATCATGTTAAAGTTTTCCTCTGACATTGATCATGATAGTCTTGAAATGAGGAGGATCTGTCACACACCTATTATCCTTCCTGGAGCATGAGTTGTTTTTCTAATTTTTGAGGCACTTTCCACTGCATGAATTTTATAATGAGAGGGTTCTACATTTGCAAAGACCTATCTCTGAAAAATATCTACTTCACATATCTTTTGCTTTTTATATTCTATGCACCTACAATTTCATTTATTCACCATCCTATTTACATAGAAATTTTTCACATCTTTTGTAACTTTTTTCTTACTGTGACTTCTCGGTAGTCTTTCTCTGAGACTATCCGAACACTGTTGACTCTCAAACCACCACCTCCCAAACCACCACTTCAAGAAGCCAGCTTTGCCAGACATCTGTTTCTGCTCAACAGCACCATAGGAAAAGAAGAACTGGAGAATGCTGGATGGACAATCTTCTGATCTCTTATCCACACCCAGTCAATGCAACCACCAAAAAACCTAAAGTGCATGAAAGCAGATTGGCCAGCCATCATTCAGTACCTAGAAAAAAAGCAACCAATCCACAAGGGCACAAACATAACCCAAATTTCTTCCCATAAATTACATGCCTCATAATGCAAAGTTACCAGCTCTGAAACAACCACTCAATCAACAAAATTCTGAAACAAATTCATACTCTGAATAACACCATCACTAACTTAAATCTCTGAAAGACAAACTGAAAATTGGCATTTCTTACACAAGACTGAATCACAAGACCCACAGCAGCAAACTCCGGCACACATTAACAAAATCCATTCATCATCAAGCACTCCTGAACCATTCTAGGGAAATCCCTTCTCCCAAAGAGCATACAGGCATAACCCTGAGACAGTACTAAAAAAATCAACGACAAACCAACCTCACCCTCAGATAGGAAGGTAATGGAAAACCTTCTCAAAATCTATCCAGAAACAACTACCCGACCCATCCCTCACTCACACCGATACAAGCAGTGCAATTAAAACAAAACTCTCCTGCTGCAGGCCTTGATAACATATTGAACTTTCACAAAAAACACTTTGGCCATTTGCAATCTAAGCATTTCAAAGGTGTTTTCAACTACTGGCTACACAACAAAATTCATAACATCTGGAAACTTGCAATATATTACCAATCCCAAAACCCCCCAGACCACCCAACTTGCCTTCCTTCTACCACTCTATCACTTTTATCCTCCTCAATATCCAAACTGTGAAAAACTGATCCACAACACAATCATAAAAAACATTCCATTCATGCAGGATGGCTTCAGACCAAAACATTCCACCACACTACACATTGACTTAACACATATACTGGCGTCAACCAACCACAACCCCCTCCCACACAGTACTAGTGACAACAGGCATCCAAAAGGCATTCATAACTGTCCCTCGACACACCCCCATGCCAAAGATACTTGACACCACCATCCACAACAATGACCAAAAAATGGTTAGCCAATTTTATAGCTGGCCGTCACGCCAGGGTCACTCAACAATGGCTTCATTTCTAATAGAAAACACTGTACGGGGGAGTTCCCTAGGAACAGTTATGTCTCCAAACTTCTTCATTGTCTTCCTACAGGACCTAATACCTCTAGCAAACATGAAGGTCCTCTCATATACCAATGACATTAAAATATTTCAAATATCCTGACACCGGTGACAACATTAAACATGCATCATTACAGTACACAATTGGAACAACAGCTCCACCAGAAAGGAATGTCTGCATCTCCAAAGAAGTCTTCAGTCTCTGTCTTTAAGCCCAGACAGACACTAATCCAGCTCACACCCTCCACTCACCTTGGACAATCACTCGCACTGAATAAAGCACCAACCAATTTAGGCACGACATTTACTTACCACACCAATAATATCAACACAAACTGAATGTCCTCAGAACACTGATTGGCACCAAATTTAGACAAGAAAAAGAACGCATATTTTGTGCCAGGGCATATGTAAATTAATCAAGAGCGAGGTAGCACCAGGATACAGCCAAAGAAAGACCTATCCACTCATATACACACACATATATACATACACGCACATATGCACAATACATACATATACATAGCAATATATACATACCAACATATATACATACATCTAAAAACACATGCATATATACACATGCACATATTCATACTTGCTTGCCTCTATCCATTCCTGGCACTACCCCACCACACAGGAAACCTTCGTCACCCCCTACGTCAGCGAGGTAGCGCCAGGAAACAGATGATAATAGGCCACATTCGCTCTCATTCAGAGTCTAGCTGCCATGTGTAATGCAATGAAACCACAGCTCCCTATACACGTCTAGGCCCCACAGACATTTCCATGGATTACTCCAGATGTTCACATACCCTGGTTCAGTCCATTGACAGCACGTTGATCCCAGCATACAGCATCGTTACATTCCACGCTATTCCGTGCACGCCTTTCACTCTCCTGCATGTTCAAGCCCTGATCAGTCAAAATCTTTTTCATTCCATCCTTCCACCTCCAATTTGGTCTCCCGCTTCTCCTTGTTCCCTCCACCTATGACATATATCCTCTTTGTCAACCTTTCCTTACTCATTCGTTCCATATGTCTAAACCATTTCAACACCCTCTTCTGCTCTCTCAGCCACACTCTTTTTATTACCACACATCTCTCTTGCCCTTACATTACTTACTCAATCAAACCATCTCATACCACATATTGTCAAACGTTTCATTTCCAACACATACACCCTCCTATGTACAACTTTATCTATATCCCATGCCTCGCAACCATATGATATTGTTGAACTACTATTCCAACAAACATACCCAATTTTGCTGTTCGAGACACATTCTTCATCGCTCCCAGAACTTCGCCCCCTCCCCCACTCTATGACTAGCTTCCTCTTCCATGGTTTCATTCGCTGCCGAGTCCACTCCCAGATATCTAAAAAGCCACCAGTGCTGTTTCAACGGCGAACAACAAATGACTCACTTCCCAGGCCCTCTCATCCCCAACAAACTGCATATTCGCCCCTCTCTCCAAAACTCTTGCATATACATCCTTAATCATCCCATCCATAAACAAATTAAACAACTATGGGGACATCACACATCCTTGCCACAGACCGACTTTCACTGGGAACCGACCACATTCCTCTTTTACTACTCGTACACATGCCTTACACCCTTGATAAAAACTCACTGCTTCTAGCAGCTTACCTCCGTCACCATATATTCTTAAGACCTTCCACAAAGCACCTCTGTCAACCCTATCATATGCTTTCTCCAGGTCCATAAATGCTACATACAAATCCATCTGTTTTTCTAAGTATTTCTCACATACATTCTTCAAAGTAAACACCTGATCCACATATCTTCTACCCCTTCTGAAACTACAATGCTCCTCCCCAGTCTGATGCTTTGTACATGCCTTCACCTTTTCAGTCAATACCCTCCCATACAGTTTTCCAGGAATACTCAACAAACTTATACCTCTGTCGTTTGAACACTCATCTTTATCCCCTTTGCCTTTGTACAATGCATTCCACTAATCCTTAGGCACTTCACCATGATCCATACATACATTGAATATTCTTACCAACCAATCAACAACACAATCACCCACTTTCTTAATAAATTCAATTGCAATACCTTCCAATCCTGCCATGTTGCCAGAATTCATCTTCCACAAGGCTTTCACCACCTCCTCTCTCTCCACCAAACAACTCTCCCTGAGTCTCTCACTTCGCACAGCACCCCAACCAATACACCCTACATCTGCTACTCTATCATCAAACGCATTCAACAGTCCTTCAAAATACACACTCCATCTCCTCCTCACTCCATCACTGCTTGTAATCACTTCTCCCCTCACCCCCTTCATCGATGTTCCCTTTGTTCTCTTGTCTTACGCACATTATTTACCTGCTTCCAAAACATCTTATTCTCCCCAAAATTTAATGATACTCTGTCACCCTAACTCTAATTTGCCCTCTTTTTCAACCTTTGCACCTTCCTCCTGTCCCTCTGCTGCTTTCTCATATACATCTCCCTGTCATTTGCACTCCTTCCTTGTTAGTATCATCCAAACGCATCTCTTTTCTCTTTCACTGACAACTTTACTTCTTCATCCCACCACTCACTACCCTCTCTAATCTACCCACCTACCCCCTTTCTCTTGCCACATGTATCTCTTGCTCATGCCATCACTGCTTCCCTAGATACATCCCATTCCTCACCCATTCCCCTCACTTCATTTGCTCTCCCCTTTTGCAATTTTACACTCAATCTCTCCTAATATTTCTTCACACAAGTCTCCTTTTGAAGCTCACTTACTCCCCACTCTCTTTTCCCCGACATTCTCTCTTCTTTTTTGAAAACTTCTACAAATCTTCACCTTCGCCTCCACAAGATAGTGAACAGATATCCCACCAGCTGCCCCTCTAAGCACATTTACATCCAAAAGTCTCTTTTTTTACATGCCTGTCAATTAATACGTAATCTAATAATGCCCATCGACCATCTCTCCTACTCACATAACATATGCTTGTGAATATCTCTCTTTTAAACCAAGTATTCCTAATTGCCAGTCTTTTTCCAGCACATAAATCAACAAGCTCTTCACGATTTCCAATCACACCACTGAATACTCCATGTGCACTAATTATACCCTCAACTGCCACATTACTCACCTTCGCAGTTAAATCACCCATCACTAATACTCGGTCTTGTGCACCAAAACTGCTGACACACTCACTCAGCTGCTCCCAAAACACTTGCCTCTCAAG
>JAYMFT010152477.1:0-12592 GCA_038088735.1 Panulirus argus
GCATTACTCCTCAAGCAGGATTATTATTATTATTATTATTATTATTAATATTATTAATATTATCCCTGGGGATAGGGGAGAAAGAATACTTCCCACATATTCCCTGCTTGTCGTAAAAGGGGAGGAAGCGGGGAGCTGGAAATTCTCCCCTCCTGTTTTTACTTATCCAAAAGAAGGAACAGAGAAAGGGGCAAAGTGAGGATTTTCCCTCTTAGGCTCAGTTCTCTGTTCTTCATGCTACCTCGCTAATGCGGCAAATGGCGAATATGTATGAAAAAAATTATAAATATTATCTGTGAGGATAAGGGAGTAAGAATACTGTTCACGTATTCCCTGCATGTCATAGAAGGTGATTAAGAAGGGCGTGAGCGGGTGGCTGAAAATCCTTCCTTCCTGTACTACTTTCCAAAAGAAAGAATAGATCAAGGTGGAATTATACCAAATTCATCAATGTAGTGCATATTTAATCATATGCTGATACCTGTATAAGGTTTTCCCAGTATCTCCTTGTAAGTGGTAACACTGAGTAAGGAGTCACCTTTGTGAAGCTGTCTCATTGTTGTGGACAGAAAAGAGTGTAGCATTATGAATGACCTTCCCATCCCATAGAAGCCCATATTATCTGGCTTCCACATGGAGTATAGTCTCACACCTGCAGGAGCTCCACTGAAGAGGCCCTGAAGTTGTATAACTAAATAACTAGCTATGCAAATAATAAGGTTTAAGGGAATACTCCTTATCATACTCTTGTTCACAGCTGTTGCAGAACATCCACCCCAGAGAACTTCAGATGGGCGACCGTATGGCAACCTTCATGTTCTATGTGAGTACTTGTGTGGTAAAAGTAAATATGCTGTATAAGAATACAAGCTAAATATCATAAAGTCACCTCAATGCAAGTATGATCAGAATTTGCTATCTTGGGTATGTTCATTTAGAGATATTTTACATAATTACACACTAAAAATGCCGGTTTGCATTCTACTATAAACTTATTCTTTTTGGCTTTACCCTATGCATGCTGTGTTTATGTCTTGATTACACATGAGCATGTGTTTGAGAGAGTGTATGAGTGTATATACATTAGTATATTTTCATGATAAAGAGAATAAGATTTGAGACATAAATCCTCTAATATTACACAGTACAAAATTACAGAAAACCACAGACATATGTAGACTGTGTCTTTATCATCCAATAAAATATGAGAGGAGTATCCAAGTAGAAGGATTACAGAAAAGATACTGAAAGAATACAGCCAGTGGTTGCAAAACATGACATTAGTTCAGGTCATGACCATTTTGAAAAATTGAAGTTGATCAGTCCCTTTTACATTCCCTCCACAGCTGAGCGATGTCACACGTGGGGGAGCCACTGCCTTCCCTCGGCTGGGTACAGCTGTTTGGCCTTCTAAGGGCTCTGCAGCTTTCTGGCACAACCTTAGACGTTCAGGGGAAGCTGATGTGAGCACACTCCATGGTGCTTGCCCTGTTGTGCATGGCTCCAAGTGGGGTAAGAGTTATCTTCATAATTTCATAAGATTCCATTTTCTTCCATGGGAGATGGTAATGTTTTATGTGTTTTCCTGGTAGCTTATGCTGACTGGTAGTTTGTCCAGTCTGTGCCATATTTCACTCATATCATTATCTCCTTATTCCTCCTGAATTTGGGTTTTTACATTCTCAAGTGGAGATTAGTATGATTTACAGTGATTTTGTTTTATTGTCATCAGGAAGTATGGATGCAATACTAGACATAACTATGTGATGATAAACAGTGAGTGCAATTTCATGATACACAAACATTCTGTCACAACCAGTGGAAGAGCTTTCATCTTATACATTTAACATCATTAGCAACATCTACTCATATTGTATTAATGAGTATCAATGATGCAATCACACCTGTTAACTTAAGACCTGATCATTAACTCCAATTAATGACAACAAATGAGTCATGTCTAATTTCTTCCATTTTAATTTTCCTCAGTGAGCAACAAGTGGATACGAGAGCGAGGCCAGTTCTTGCGGAGGAAGTGTGGCCTCTCCCCAGAGGAATAGCTTACCTTCACACTGGACACCCAGCCAAGTCATCCTGCTATATGAATTAGCACATCATCATATCAGATATCTAGCTTTAGTCCTTTGCCCATACATGGCTTCTATGCATAGTTAATGATGGTCCTTTTCTTTTCTTATCAAAGTGAAACTGTCTCTGTCTGTTATCTAAATAATACCTTTGCATGTTTAGATTTTTTCACTCAAGTTATTGTCTTCATAACTGTAGCAAAATGAAATACTTTACAAATTTCATTTGTTTTAAGTTATCATAGAGTTTTTAGACTCAGTCTGTAGGAATTGCCAGGGCACTCACTGTATTCAAAACAAATATGCATGCAAAAATCTGGGCATAGGCAAAAATTTGTGCTACAACAGATACCTAACAGTCATGTTTGGCTGTTTTCTGTACCAACAAACCCAGAAACATAGCTAGAAACCTTTGCTAAGATACCAAGCCAGAATTTCTTAGACATTTCAAACTGCCCTTCTTTTTCTTCTTCTTCTTCTTCTTCTTCATCTTTGTCTTCTTTCTCTTTTTCTTCTTTATTCTGTTGTTTTCTGTGATGTCAAAAATATTTCTCTCCATGAAGCTGGTTCCTTTACAAATCAGCTGCTTAAACTAAGGGGATATGCTTTTTTTTTTATTGCTTTGTCATAACCAGACATTTGTAGGTGGAGTTTGAAATATTTTGTACCTTTGACATGGTGAGTGGATGGTCAGCCGCAGAAGGCAAGCAGGAAATCAGCCGGGAAGGGATAGGCTCCAGCCTCCATCTGTTTATTCATTTTTCCTTTTCTTTTGTGATGATTTATATTGTACACATATAAAAACAAAAGAAACTGAATATTTATAAATCATAAATGTAAGATGATGTACAGATGAAGTGCCTCAAAGAGGCAAACATGAAAATGGATGACACAGCAACAGAGTTAACTTATGATAGTTAAAGAAATTTGGTTTTTACATCAAAAGATGTTGGCATACTTTATATTCTGGCTACAGCACATGGTTTTCGGTATGATGAGAGTGATAGTTGATATGCTGAAGGCAATTATGAACCCTACCTAGACATGATCATATGATTTGCACAATGGTTTGCATGTGCACAGAGCTTTACAGTGTAGTATGCAGATTTGCTTTAGCAGCTTCAAAAGATTCTGCCATCTAGTGTAATTGTCACTGAGGTGGAGAGACCAAGTTAATAAAACAAAGCAGATTAAAAATTTATTTGACCATCAGTAGGCATGTAGGGTGCCCTCTCTGTAACTGCATCTTCCCTATTCTTGAGTGCATAGTTTTAGGCATTTCCATCCCAACATCATCTTCCATTTATGAAATGTTTTTGTGTTACTTGTTTATATTTCGAACAATAGCCAAAAGATTTTTAAGATAAATATGAGGCCTTATAATCCACTTTCAAATGAGCTCACAATAAAGCAGTTCGAAATCCTAAAGTTCCTGATGACCATTGAGCAGTGTTACCCAGGGTTTGAAGCCTTATTTCTTTAATTTCTCAAAAAAGTTAGTAATAATTATGAGCTTATACAATTGTCTTTCTATTACTTTTTACTTTCTATTGAGGTGCTTAGATGCCTTCTGCAGGAGCTTGCCACTATGCTCTCAGCTCATCTGTTTATGTGGCCTTTTTTACTGTGCATGAAAGATTATTAGTTTTTTTGAATGATATGTATGTTTGTAATTTATATAGGTTGACTTCATATCGAGAAAGGTGATCAGAAAACTGTGAAAAGTTATTTATAAGTGACTAGCTGAAAAGTGTTTAACTAATAGGTTTACTCTGTCTATTGATTAAGTTATCAATACAAGTGATTTTTGTTCAGAATATCAATTTTCTTGCCTGAACTGCTTTCAGTTGGAAGATCTTGTATGTGAATTAGCTAGTCATTGTATAAGAGTCTGTTTGGCTTGCTGATTTTTTTTTTAGGATTATGATTATGATATCTAATCTCATTCACTTATAATACTTAAAAGGCAATTCAGTATTTTACCTCAGCTTAAAAAGCAGTTTTCGACCTTTTGATAGATACAACTTTCATGTATACTGAATGTAAGAAAAAGATATTATGTGTTTTGTGTATATAGACCAGAAAATGTGAAATAATGGAAGGTTTATGAGTTTAATTTTTTTCTGAGTATCATTACATTAATTTTGTCATATTGTTCTTTATGTTAATGAGGAATAACTAATGTTTAAATTGAGGTTACTGAATGTTTTGTGTATTTTATAGACAGTATATATTCACAGATGTCCGTAGTTTATACCAATGGTTCAGTCCTAGAAAAGGTCAATGAAAGTAAGTTTGGAACTGTATAAGGAGGAGAGATATCCATAGTAAAATGAGGGTTCTATTTCCAGCCACTGCCAAAGTACCCCTTTTGATGAAGATTCTGCACTTTATTGAATTCTGATACATTCATTAAAAGTAGTCTGATAACAAAATTTTGTAAAGGTTGTCATATGAGCAATATAAATGAGTAGGGGGTTGGAAATCCTTATCTCTTTATTACTTTCCAAAAAGAGGAAAAGATGTTAAGTGAGGGTTTCTTCCTTTAAGATACAGTCATATGTTTGTGATGTTACCTAGCTTTTGCAGGAAACAGTGAACACATAAAACAGAACTATTAGGAATTCAACTCATTTTTTTTTCATCTTTTAGATAAGTATTAAATACATGTTTACTTCTTTTCAAAATTATGTTAGTTACAAAAATGAATAGGTGTGAATTTTAGCTGGTTACAAGTAAAATTTAGGTGGCAAGAATGTACATGAGAATTTACTTCTTGGGAAATTGGTATAAACAAGGGTTATGAGTACTGTATATATTTTCTGATGCAGTCTAGGTTGTATCTCAATTTATACACAAAGTAGTAAAAGAATTATAATTTGGCAGTATCTTTAATAGTTTTAGCATTACCCAAATATCCAAAAGCAAGCTTTGAACCATAAAAGTAATGGTAATATTCTTCAGATATATTGTTGTTCCAACTATGTATCATTTATTTGGTGAAAGATATTGATTTATAGGACATTGAATCAATTGTATATTTCATCCCTATTTATGCTGGTGTTCACAGAAACCAAATTGTGCATTTAATGCTGTCAGTCCAGTAGCCCAAAGAGTTTATTGGATTTTCTGATTATTCTGATGAACTTAGTTTCAGATATATTGTGATTTGGTCTTGTCAAAACGTTTGTACAGTTATATATAACATTTAAAAGAGTTTTTGAAATGTATGTTTAAATATTCTATATGTGTTTTAAGAGATTCTCTCTTAATTCATTTGCTAGAAGAATCTTTGATTTGGCTTGGTTTTCCTGCTCCCTTGGTACCAATCCCACACAAAAAAAAATCTAACGTGTCTTCAAAGCTGTGATATGGTAGTCGTAACTGGTCCGTCCATGATGATGTAGTATCATTTTTTGTAGGTCTCCATCACGTCAGAAGAACTAGTTTGCAAAAATGTCAGCTTTGGCAAGGGCCATATAAGCAATGAGAGTGTGTATAGTCAAAGAATTATCTTGAACAATTGAAGAAAACATTAGATATTTGCAGTAGTTGGTTATACTACATGTTGACAACTTTAATGACCCTGTTAGTCAATAAGCTTAGAGCCGAAATGACAAATCAACTAACCATCGAATCTCCTTCACTTTTTTTTTACTTTGTATGTTTGTTTTGATGTATGATAATGGCACTTAGTTTTTAACATTTTCAGTGCTATAGTCTTCAATCAAGGTAAGCATTGCAAGCATAGTACCCTCAACATAGCATCATGCTTTCTTGGTACAAGCTGAATTCCACTTGCATTGTAGGCTCTTCTGGCTGGTCATGAATGGCAACTCAAACAAAGAATGAGACACTGGAAATGCTTGGAGTTCCCATAAGCTCATTTATGCCCAGGGTGGGCAGTTGAGTGTGCACCTTCTGTATGTACTTGCTACAACTACGGTGTTCTCTGTCATGCTCATGCTACTTGTACTTGGAATTGGCCAGTCTGATAAAGCCTTTTCCTAAACTAAGAATACATAAATTCAATTAATTACATATACTACGGTTTTGATAGTCTTTGTGCATATTATCATGTACATAAGACAGTTATGAAATCTTTGCATGCATAGGATTGGCAGATTTGATAAATGATGTTTTCATATCAAAAAAATGGTTATTTTTTTTTTTAATTACGGGAATGAAAAAAGGGCTCTTTTTATCCTGCAGACTAGAGACGGCCAAATAAATCAGTTGAGCATCAGAAGGGTACATGCCTATCTATCTATCTGTCCATCTATCTATATGTCTGATGCCTGTTCTTACCTGGAACTTCCTCAAGGAGATGGCCACAGCAATAAGAGCCTCCATAACTAGTGAACGGCATTGCCGCTTCTTAGCCTTTAGTGCCTCACCCTTATCAGGCCACACTGGCAGAGGGCACCTCTATCGCAGTGTTTGCAAAGGCTCCTACCTAATGTTCCTACTGACTTCGTCTACTTAATGCTCCTACCTACTGCTTCTACCTAATGTTTCTACCATCGTGTATCTGGCCTTATCAGCATACTTTTTGTCATGGTGCCATTTCTGACATTTGCTTATTGTCTTATAGTATAAGATATGGTGTTAACACAGATTTATTTTCCCTTATTGTTTGTACGCTTTAGATAAGTGAATTCAGTTCCTGGAAGTATTGTAAATATATTGAAATCTCTAGTTTTCGTACTGAATTGAATTAATGTAGTGTGATGTGATTCGTTAGTTATCAGCCTTTAGGCCCACAAACGGCCAGGGTCATTAAGGCCATCAGCATCAAATTATAACCACCAATCTTATAAACTTAAAATTCCAAAGATAGTTACACTTTCAGTATGTATATAGCCCTTGTGTGATGTGGTTCATAACTATTCATAGTTATGATTCATCTAGATCTTTCCTCAGTGTTACTGTACATAAGATATAAAAATGTGTCAGTTTCTTTCAAAAGACTGGATTGAGTAATGTGATATTAATGATTAATAAATGTATTATATTATTTTTTCAAGTCCTTTACCAATGAAATACATATTTTTAACCCATATCTCAAAATTTCACAACTTTTTTGACATGAAAACATGACATCTTCAACATGCAGACCCTCATTTCGTTCTAGTAATTTTGCTGTACTACGCAGAATATTAGAAAAGGAGTATAATTTCAGTTTAAGTGCACTATGAAACTTGCGAGTATCTCTTTGTTGGTTGCTTGGTCATAGTATACTGTATAGGGTATATAATGTCAATCAAGAATGATGGATTGGTTGATGTTGTAAATAGCTACAGAGATCAGAGGAAATAGAATGGGTAGCAGCCTGAACATATGACTGATCCCTAGAGGGGTAAAAAAAAAAGTCCTCATTTGGCTCTTCGTTCCTTCATTGGCAACGCAATCGTACGACATCAGGAGTTTACGTAGACAGCATCTTTCTATCCTATCCCCACGGATGAGATCAGATTTCACCTTTATTAATCATGTTCGAACATTATACAATATATTCCTCTGTGATTGCTTAGATGTAGATCTATGGATACAGGAAAAGAAAAGAAAAATAGTTGCAGATGTACAGTATCATTATTTATTGTTTCATTTTATTTCAACCTTTATTCCTTGATAGAGGAATCGGGATCCTAGTGCTGTCAGCAGGTACCCCCTTACAGTAATACCAGAAGCATCTTCTGGCAAGTGTCGCGAGTACATATAGATATAACAAAGGGGCTTACTAAAGCCTAAGGAAGTTTGGATATTCCTTCAACACAACATCAATATCATTTACGGGGAGGGTCCTCGTGTCTCCGTCAGGGGGTCGTGGAGTGGTGGTCCAATTATTTATTCCGATTGTTAATTATGTAGATTTTAAAACTTATCCTTTATCTTCTTAGTTACATTTTAAAGCAACATTCTTTTAAAGTCACAACTGTGATACAATGATTATTTGTTATTCGTCCAGAAATAGGCAGAAAAACATTTAGATTGGTAGGTGTGGAAGGTTGGTACCCCTGGGCGCGGCTCTACGCATGCATTAAGTGCCTTTAAAATCTTGACGTGACAGACGACCTTACATTTTTCACAATTGTTCAGCTTCTGTTTGATTCGCTCGTGATATATCTGCTTTTTAGAGTGAGTATATATATTGGTGGGGTTTACTGGCATGTTAAGAATTGTATTCAGTGTGTAATTAGGAACTTATATGAGGAAATGAGTTGTGTAACAAATCCCGAGTGTCTGCAAGTGTTATGAAATAGAATGTTAACAAGAACTGTCATGTCAGGTGTTCAGGACACTGAGTAAACTGCTGTTTTTAAGTCAGTTTATGTCAGTATGAAACGCAATTAGTAAATTGAGACTGAAAGCAGAATATAGACTTAAAGCGTATTTAAGTTTATGCCTATTAAACCAGTACGTCCCCTTCTGTGTACTTGGGTACTGAAGTAATTTGTCAACTTATTTTCGAGCTCAAGAACTGAATTTATTTGGGATGAAGCAGTTCACTACATATTACACAACACACAAATCCTCTTAAAAGCCCACTACACAACAGTTACACACGGACCGCTTGTGTCAGTCATGGCACACCCAAAAGCGGGCAGGACTAGAGCGTGTCAAACTTTACGTTGGCGAATCTTTACACGAACACACTTGAGATCTTTGGAAAAATATTGTGAACCAAACTGATAGATACTGATGACTAGACACTTGTTAGGCCAGTATGAGTAGATAACAGGTATGGACGGTTAATGTGTGAATGATAAGACCAGAAAGTTTGGTATTACGTAGTTAGTATTTTGCTGAACAGTTGGCACTGGTTGGTTAGACTTTACTTTAACGACTAGTAAGGTTGATTTGTCTATTTTTTTAGTCCAAAATTTTGCTAAGACTTAGGAATGGCAACGAGTATGAGCACTCTAACATTGCCGGTAGACAAAGTATAATAAAAATTGATCTTGTCAGAGCTGATTTTTGTATGAATCTCGATATTTGCAAAAAAAAAAGAGGAGTGATTAATAAATATGGTAGATAGTACAAGGAAGGAAATTTGATAAATTCAGTAATAAAGACGAAGTACGGCATTAGATCCTTTGGGTAAGTCTTAGGTTAGCTTTTTGGTTAGGAAATTGGTCGTGTTAGGCCCCAGTGTAGATTAGGTTAAGTCAGTTCCCAAGACATAACCAGAAGACCTGTCATTGGCGCGAAAGGATAAAACCTAACGTAACTCAAGCTCTGATACCTAAGAGTATCTGGGAACTTAATCTAAGAACATGACTTGGAACCTTATGTTCTTCGATTTGAGTTAAGATTTAAGTAGAATGACCCAAACCAAAGGGCCTAAACGCACATGCTCAGTTTCTCACCTGAACGCACCCCTACCGATTCTGACAGCTGGAGAAATCGAGGACTGGTACTGTTTCCGAATATATTTCGTAATTACCAATACTTATAAGCGAGTTGCAAAATGAGATGTATGTGACGTATCGCTCACCGAAGAAAAAAATCTTGGGGCGGTAGCATTGCAACCAGCGTATAAGAGGTAGGCATTATCTGAAACTCAACGTTTTCTCTTCTTTTGTTGCTGGTGAGAGAAAACGTAAAAAAAAAATCTACCTGAGAGGGTAACTTAATTAAAATGTTTGTGTTCCTGAGTGGAGTCTCTGGGTTCTCAATTTCGTCAAGATCAGAATAGCCTTTCGCTGTATTATCCTCCTCTCTCACATATAGGTTGCTGGCTCTCATTCCATAAACATAATTAAAATCTGTCTTCATCTCCCACACGTGACACGCACTTGTTCCGTTGTTGGTAACCGTAGATTTTTTTTTTTTTTTTCAGAGGTGAGCGTTTGCTCTATCCTTGCCGTGCCTTTTGGCATAATCTCGTTGTAAGTAGTCATGGGTTGTCTTAAATTAGTATGAGGATATGGATAGTCTTAGGCAGGTATTAGGTCCAATACCTGAGTTTATGTTCATTTGTAATCAATAATTACTATTTAATTACTGTTGTATTAAGGGTAGTATGGTGTGTGTGTCACCGTGTTATATGAATGTTTAGATTTAAAGATATAGTTATAATGGTGTTAATTGCACTTTTCCAGTGTTATTCAATGCTAAATATATAAATCAAGATTCGGTAATTACGAGATGTTTCATCATCTCTCTCCACAGATTTTGAAGTAGTGACTATAAGCTATTATTGGAGACCCTCTCTGTATTGCTGATAAAGTGTTTAGTAAGAAAATATAAGAATTTGTCATTGTAGAAACCTGCTCGTTTTGTGCTGATTCCTCCGAGTGATTTTTTTCCTTTGCGAATTATTTATTCGCCTTAAACTTTATAATCGCTATAACAAAGACACGGACGGCTAGAAAAAACTCTGCCCTGGCTACTGAAGAAAGGAACACCATACTGCATCTTCCTAGATATACTTTATTTAAACAGGTTTACGCAATACCCGGAAACCAGCGTTTTGACAATACTCTGGTGGTGCCATACATTAGTATATGAGACAACGCCTGTTCCTACTCTATTGTTGCTGGGAAATACAACTTTTATGTGACTTCCATTAAGTGTAGTCTCACAGTCGTACTTTGTTGGACGAGATGAATAACATAGCAACTCAAGGTCACGAAACGACGGCCTCGCGTGTTGTCTGAAGGTTGGAGGGTGAGGCCGCTGGCTGCTCCAGCTCCTGCCCCGGAAGATAACCAGGGGAAGTCACTGGTTTTATTTTTTCATTTTTTATTTGAAGTTTTGTTAGTGGTCTCTTGATACTTACTTTAAATTTACATTCATTTTTTTCGTTTGTTTCCGGTAACATAGGCTACTAGTTACTTCTTATTGTAAGTAACATTAACATAGGCTACTTGTTACTTCTTATTGTAAGTGCATTTAGTTCGGGCTAGTAATTCTGTTGCATTTCCTGTTAACGTCGTTTTGATTTAAGAAAAAATGGCAATATTGGTGGAGCGGATGTAGAATTCTTCCTGCTCGGCAGAACCCTTTTAGCGTGTGTATCGTATCGTCCTTTGTTCTGATATTCCTTTCTCTCTGTCTATCACTGATAACCTTGTTTGAATGTCACTTCGGTGCAGGTAAGAGGGTGCAGGTAACAGAAAAAAAAAGTTATGAAGGAAGAGAACAAGATAGGGAAAATAGATTGAAATACATGTTGCAAATACTTGTTTATGTTGTCTAAATGTTCAAAATTTACTCTTACAGGATTGGTGTTGGATGTGGCGCTCTGGTGGAAGAGGGGCAGACAGACAGCCCGTGTGGTAAACACGTCCTGGGTTCTCCACTCGTCAGTTCCTGAGGGAAACCCGAGATAGGAAAGGGTAAATTAATGTCACATTTATTTTTTACCAGCGTTACATTGTTGTTTACTGAAATGCGTTTTTGTGTAGGATGCTACACTGCGGGATCTTATGTTAGGGAGTTTATTCTTTGTTTTTAGCTTGTTTTTAGTCTTGTTTCTGTCAGTAAATATCATGCTTTTGTTTTATGTCATATGTGAATCATGTTTGTAGTGTTTATTGTAATTCTGTTTGTCCTGTTTCTATCATATTTGTGTATGGTAATAATAGTTTTTCTACATTGCTTCTGTTAGGTAATTAATCATATTCCAGTTTCGTACAAATCATGTTTCTGTACTTTTTTTTTCTACCGGATGTTTGTGTTGTATGTGTGTTGCGTCTGTCTGGTGCCCTGGGCTCCTCTTCATGCTGTCTGTTATTGGTGCAGTACGTTTCTCCTGTTTATCATGCCTTACTGTCTATCGGCAGGGTTCCTGTCACACACACACACACACTCACTAGGGGAGGAAGTTAGAGAGCGAACTTGCTGCGGAGTATAGAAGAAGGTCATTTAGGTCGGGCTATTCATTGTTGTACTGAGGAGTCGTGACCCTACGAGCTGACATGACGGGCACGAACACGGAAGATAAAAGAAAAAATTTTATAAAGGAATTTTAGAATCAAAACGAATCTTTAATAATGTCATTTGATTGGAATTATTGATATATTTATAGAATAAGATGTGAATTAAAGTGTATAGAAATAGTACAGAAAATGGAGTAGTGTCACTGTTTCATTCTTGTGCCGTCTGTCGCCCAACACTGCTGAACGGGGATTCAGTTCTTTACTTCCGGTCGTGATGTAGAGTACTGGAACCTATTGTACGGCGTCCGTGACCGGTTTCTCTGTTTCGTAAAGACCTCAGCAGAGGTTGTAATCTCACCACATTCCATGTACTGAGCGTGACTCTGAAACTCATCCGGCCTCCTAACCTAACCTAACCCAACCCACCCCGTGTGAGAAGTGAAATTTGATGTGTTCACCTTTTGCATCTGGCGACCTTGGGCACGGGTCTAATTGATCATAACTGTTAAGCTTCGTGTGTGTGTGTGTGGGGAGGGCCCCCCCCCCCCACCTAACCTCGACTGGCTGGTGCTAAGACCGCCCAAGTTCGTGGGTAAGGTCAGGTCAAGGAAGAGGGTG
>JAYMFT010152488.1:0-12592 GCA_038088735.1 Panulirus argus
ATATATATATATATATATATATATATATATATATATATATATATATATACCACCTATGTAATGTAAAAGCCTCACGAGAGTATTATGCTGGAGGCGTCATAGCCATGAACACCGACAAATATAGCAAGATATGGCTCACATAAAACGTATGTGCATAGATATGCCACCGGTGCACACTGCACAGGTCTATAAAAGCTGCTGAAAATTTATAAGACGCATCGCGGGAGCAGTAGCTGCCAGCCATTCTCATGTGAATTAATCACCGTCCTTCCCCCTTAATGTGGTACACATTCTTTTTAACCCTCTTCCACCTTTAATTGCGTGTTAATGTACGAGTCGCACGCGTGGGGTTCGGTCAGAGAGGCTGAGGTATGGGCACGATAAAAGCCTTTGCCTTCCCTCCGCTCTGGATATTGCGTTTTCATAGCCCGGTCACATACCCTGAGTAGCCTCTCTCTTTTCTAAGGGTGTGGAGGACTTTCGTACGTGTTTCTGTTTGCGTTCAGTGTTTTCTCTTACGTTGGAGATAACAGATCTTTTTACAATATCTTGAATGCACTGGATAGCAAGTCCATTAAGATATCATTTACTTTTTCTAGTCAGAATATTTTTTTCCAGCTTTCGCTAGGATATGGTAGAAAGAATATTTTCCCCACGTATCTCCTGCATGTTCTGTGAGGTGACTAACCTTGGCGCATGGGTGGGATGTGGGCTTTCAGGAGCGACACAAAGGCAAGAAGTTAGTGCACCTGCCTCTGTCACACTTTTCCTGGCCGTGCGTACCTCCCTTTTTCTCACATTTTCTTTTGATGACCAGTGGAGTATCACTGCCGTCAAGGTTCAACCGTAAGTTTAAAGTTTCTGAAAAACATTCGCCCCTTGACGTCTATATTCAGTTTTTTCGCCTATCAAAACTGGCGTTGTTGGACCTTCCTCTGTCTACCACTCCTTCTGGCACTCCTAGCACTCTCTTTAGCACTCCTGACGCTCTGGCACTCCCGGCGCTCTCCTTAGTACTCTTGGCACTCCCCGTGGCATTACTGGCACTCCTTTTAACACTCGCGGCACTCTTCTTAGCATTCGTTTTGGCACTTCCTCTGGCACTCCTTCTGACCCATTCTGCTGGGAACATCATCAGACTACTATGGGATAGAAAATGAGTCAGTTTAAGAATTTAGTGTCGTCATATTATTTCTTTAAACCACAGTTCAATAATTATAAAATATATCATTCCTCTCTCCTTACTGTTCGTAAGTGCCGTTATTTCTTTCCGAAGCAAATGATAAATGTGTGATGAGCTTCCCAGATGAATGAAACTTGATGTTCGTACTACGAATATGCCAACCGTACAACGTAGATCTCCTTACGCTGTAATATACCTAGAGTGCATACCTTGTTAAGTCTTCGGGGATCCTCACCCCACAGCCATGGGCTGGACCCAGGCTGTTGGATTTCCAAGCTGTTGAAAGACGCAGCTCACAGAACTATATAAACCCCACGTCATGGCTGATCTGATACACTTTGTAGTTACTTGTTCAGTGCATTCTTAAAATTTTCTCTTGTGCATCCCATCCTGTTTCTGATGGTAGCTGGCAAGGTACTGAAGAGCCTTGGGCCCCGGATGTTTAAGATTTTTTTTTTTTTATGCATATGGCATCTTTGGATTTCAGAGGTAGAGTTTTAGTCTTTCTTCCCTGTCGTGCCAGTAGGATGTTATTTCCGAGTGTAAGTTTAAATCCATACCCCTATGATTTTCCAAGAGTAGATGACTGATACACCTCTCCCGTCTACGCTTCAGGGAGTATAACCTCTGAGATTTTCGCCGTTCCCAGTAATTTAGCTCCTTTACCACATTAATATGGGCTGTGAAAGATCTCTGAACACTTTCTAATTCCGTAATCTCGCTTGCCTTGTAGGGTGATGTTAGGAAGCAACAACGTTCAATTTGTGAAAGAAATAGCGCTTTGAATGATATCATCATTGGTGTTTCTCCCCTTGTTTTGAAAGTCGCAAGATCCAGCCTGCCATGAGGCAAATGTTGTATTTGTGTTCTATAGACATTATTCTTGGTTTATGATAGCGACTGTGTCTGTCCGATGTTATCTGCTGTCTTTGATTCCATTATTTTTCCATACTGGAGGAGTTGGAATTTATCTCCATCGAAAAGCATGTTGTTCTCAGTTGCCCAGTTAAAGACTCGTTTATGTTTCTCTGCAGCCTTTCCGTATCTTCTACTGATTTTATTTTAGTACTTATTCTTGTATCCTGTGCAACGATTGATATTAAATTGTGGCTTGTGTTCGCTGCAGTCTCAGATATAAGAATGAAGAACAGGAGGGATACCAGCACAGTTCCTTGGGAGACTGCTTTTTACCGTGGAGGCACTACATTTTGTGGTTTGTTAGTTAAAAAGTCTTACATCCATCTCCCAGTTTTTCCCATTATTCTCCCATCTTTTGCATTTTATGTCTTATAACACCATGGTTATATTTGTCAAATGCTTTTGCAAAGTTTTTGTAAATAACATCAGCATTTTCTTTGCTTTCCAGAGCTTCAACAATCCTGTCAAGTGGTCAAATAACTGAGAGAGGCAAGATCTTCCCGCTCTGAAACCATGCTGTCTTGGGTAAAGTACATTCTTCGTTTCCGTTAATTCAGTCAGCTTACCTCTAAGGACTCTCTCAAAGGTTTTACTGATATCCGATATTAATGCTATCGGTCGATAGTGTTTTGGGACTGCTTTGCTTCCGCCATTGTGGCGTGGGGCGATTTGATTCATTTCAGACACTCGGAAATGATGCTAAAATCTAGACGTATTCTCTGAAGGATATTTGGTGCACGTGCTAAAGGTGTTTCGCATTTCTTTATGAACACAGAGTTCAAAGAGTCTGGGCCTTGGGCTGAGTGCATGGGCATACTCTCAATGGCCCTCTCGAAATCTTGTGTCGAGGTGTTGATATCTGCTACGTTACAGTGTATACACTTAGGGGATTACGGTTTATATTTACTGTGTAATAACGTTATAATTTTCAAGTTTCCTACGTTCCATTACACATATACGTTTGAATATATCACTTATATATCTGTATGAATACATGTACATTATTTATATACATTTCCTCTGCTCCCTTGACAGCTCGCACTTGTAATCTCTTCCTCGGTATTTTCATGAACAATGACCTGTTGAGTTGAATAAAAGAAATATAGGCAGAGTATGTGGAAACATTGTCTAGTTACCGGTATTTCTTTTTTTAATCACTTTTTCCCCACTAATCGCATCCGGGATTCGTAAAAGCTTTACAGTCAACTGCCAGAGGTGATAGGAACTGTATACGGCACACCAACAGTCAATGGAGTTATACTTTCTTTCATTCGTTCCGGGAAATGAAAATCAGCCTATCTTCACCATGGTCCTTATCTCTGCCATTTTCACCCTCATTGTTCACTTCATCATATCATAATCCACATCACCACTAATATCATAATCACCATCATTGTAATTACCAACATAATAACCATCACCATGAACCTGGACGATTACGGAACTGCGCATTTTGAGAGGCTTCTCAGTGAGTTTACACGTGCGTTGTAGTAAAACAACAAACGCAGCCCATTTGAAGCAGGCTTATCCCTCTTCGTAAGTACAATTCACAAAAATTTATAAGGATACATTTATGTAAGTATATGCAGTATGTGAAAGAAATTTTCTGAGAAAGTTGCATCGGGAGAAAATTATGATTCGAGAGATTTTCTTGTCATAAATGCTATACCATGGAACATCCTACATAACAGTAGACAGCTGTGTTGTGCTCTTATTCAAAGGATTAGTTTTAAAGGCTCTCCTTAACCAGACTAGAGGTTAGCAACAGATTGTATGACCATTTAGCAGAAATATCCAATGAACTATTCCAGTGTAATGAGAGTTTTCAAAAGACCGGTATATGAGAAGGTTTTTTGATTGATTTGTGCCGGTAACCCCGGCGAATTTATTATGCCCCCATGCTTATCCTGTGAGCGGCAGCGCAAAAGGATTACGGAGTTCACAAAGGATATTACTCATGACCCCAGTGGGTTGATATTACATGAGATGCTATTATGTTGATATATTTTATATGCTTCACTACATACATTACATAGTTTCATATCGTAAGTTTTACCGATTAGATGCAAATTGGATACAAACTTAAAATTTCAGGTATCTTGTTATTAGCAATAAGGTGTTGTGACATTTCTTGCAGTTTGTTTAGACCTATCCCTAACAGGCTCTATTTTTCACGTTCTAAAACACAGTGTTCTAGTTTGTCCAAATCTTTGACCACATACTTTACAATTCACATGATTAACATCTCCAGATAGGCCAAAGCTCCAATAGTTTTTTCTTTTTATGTTAAAGGCTCCAGTCACGGACAAAAGTTCACATTAAAACCGGGCCCTAATTGTAAAATAGAATTAAGAAACGCGATAAAAAAAAAAAAAGGGAAAGCATTTACGAATTTTTAAGAAAGTGAAAGACCTTTCTTTTGAAATGAGCCAGGTCATAGTTATTGGGAAAGACATGAGAAGGTAGACTTCCAAAGCTTCAACGTGTAGGGAAAGAAGCAGTTATCAAAACGGCACACCCTTGAGTTGTCGATGGCCACACAATAATCATGTGACGCAGCAGCTTGCCGAGTATTGCGTGGTCTAGCTAGTGGTGGGGGCACAGAAGCAGCCACCTCTCGGGAGCAAAAACCAAAGCAATACCTACAGAAGAGGGAAAGTGAACCAACATTGCGGCGCAGGGCAAGGGGGTCAAGTCTGGAAGTTAACCTGGGACTGTTTATAAGTAGCACCGCTTTCGACTCAACTCTGTCAAGTAAGGAAACAGAGCTAGAACCACCCCAAATGTGACAGCACTACTCCATACAAGGACGAATCAATCACTTGCATATACGGAGCAGCTGTTCAGAAGAGAAGTTTCGACATCAAAACAGGACAACCAGTTTCTTAGAGGCAGACTTAGCTATTCCAGTAATGAGAGGTTTCCAAGAGAGAGTGGATGTTACAGTAATACCAAGTATGTTCACTGAATCAAGAGGTAGAATTACAAAACCGTCATAGGAGAGACGAGAGTTGTAAGGAGTTTTCGATAGAGAGATGGGTAGAAATTGGGTCTTGAAGGCATAAAACTTAACAAGATTTTGTGTACCCCACTGACATATCCTGTTCAAGTCCGGGTGAGAGAAGTGGGAGCAGAATCGAAGGATGTGGATGAATGCAGTGTTGAGTCGTCAGCATATGAGTGCATTGGATTATTTGTGAAAGACAGAAACTCGTTGAAAAAAAGGAGAAAAAGTGTAAGGGCAGGACAGACCCTTGAGGGACAACGCTGCTGATGGAGAAAAGTGGGGAGGCTGATCCATCAACAATCACAGAGATAGATCGGCCAGAAAGGAAACTAGATATCAAAGAGCAAAGTGAGGGAGGGAAGCCAAAAGAGGGGAGCTTAGATATGAGACCCCGATACCATACCCTGTCAAAAGCCTTAGCTATATCAAGGGCAACTACATATGACTCCATAAAAATCTTTCAGAGATGATGACCAGACGTTAATAAAATAGGAAAGAACATCACCAGTGGATCTCGCCGTACGGAAGCCATACTGGTGATCAGAGAGAAGACTGTGATTTTTCAGGTGTTTAAGGATATGGGAGTTGAAGAGGGATTCAAAGACTTTGGAAATGGTAGAAGTCAAAGCAACAGAACGATAGTTACAGGGTCAGAACGGTCACCCTTCTTAGGGATGGGATGTATCAAAGGATGTTTCCAAGGAGAAGGAAAAGTTTTGTTTTTTAAACAGAAACGGAACAGACGAGTAAGCACAGGTGCAAGGTCAGTGGCACACACTCTTTCAGTACACGGGGATGGATGCCATCAGGACCATAAGCCCTGCTTGTGTCCAGAAAAAGAAGCGCTTTTCGGACAATCCGAAAAGAGTTTACTGGAAGAGGCATAGAGTTAGTAAGAGGAGCATCATGGGGTGAAGGAATGTTAGTCATCCAAGGTGGAGTTGAACCAAAGAGAATTGCTTTATCAGCGGAAGCGACAAATAAGTGAAGAGAAGGGAGAGCGACAGAAGTTTTTAGAGATGCCTTAGCTAGAGACCAGAGAGACCTATCAGTGGATGACAAGGAGAGATTATGGCACTTCCTCTGAATATAGAAACGCTTCGCCTCACGGATAACGCGCTTGCAGCGATTACGGGCACTGATAAAAGCTGAATGGGAGTCAGTGGTTGGAGAGTTTTTCCAAGCCCGGTATGCCTAATCCCTTGACTGAATGGCCTCAGAACAGGAACGGTTGAACCATGGATTGGTTGAAGTAGTAGTCTTGGAAGAAGAGGGGATAAATTCATACATTCCGCAAGAATAACCTCTGTTATGCGTCTGGCGGACACAGAAGCATCACCACATCAGAGACAGTATTTACTCAAGGAAAGTCGGGAAAGAATTTACGTAACTTATTCCAGTCAGCTTTGTTCAAGTGCCAGTATTTACTCTCAGAAGGGGCTGCTGGAGGGGGAGATGCACTTAGAATAGATACATTTATGAGAGTATGATCAGATGAACCAACTGGGTGCGAGATTGTGTATTTACAGCGAGATGGACTGGAGGTGAAAAACAAATCCAGAATAATAGGAGTGGTCATAGCGGTCAGGTATATGGGTAGGGTGGGAGATAATTTGCCATATATCATTGAGAATGGAGAACGTGAGGGCTTCGATCCCTCCGCTATCCGTATGGGAGGAATTCAACCATTCCCTATGGTGGACGTTGAAATCCCCGAGGTAGAGGATTTCGGCTTTCGGATGAAAGGATATCACAGTCTCATGACAGGAGTTTAGAAAGTCGAAGAAGGATATAAAATTTGTAGAATTAGGAAAGTAATAAGCGAAACAGATAATACTTGAGCCAGACTTTGAGCCACATAACATCAATGTTTGGAGACTCAAGGTCCTTGAGGCGTGCACCAGGTGTGTTTATGTTAGAATAAGCACAAACACCACCTTTGAATCGGAAATGTGAGTAAAGATTATAGTTAGATATGAAAAAGGGACTAGTGAGAGCATCATTAGACAACTGTATCTCAGACAGAAGTAAGATATTAGGAGAGGTACTAGACAGATGGTGTTCAACTGAAGAGAGGTCACTAAATAGACCACGAATGTTGGTATATTGAATATAAAAAAGAGGATGGTCTCACAGAGAAGGAAAGGTCGTGGGAGGGGCCAGTACTACTACTGCTAGAATCCTTCCTCTCATTGGCCGTAGAGTCAGGCTGAAACCCGGAGATTCTTAGCATCCCATGATGCCGGGGACTAGGGACCAAAGTCTGGACGAACACTGCTGCGATGATGCTTATAACTGTTTGAGCGGACAGGAATTGGCAAGAGTACTTATTTGAAAAAAGTAATAGTAATAAGCAAGGTATGATTAGGTGTGTGGTGTTTGTAAGAAGATGGCAGGACTAGCCCGATAGTCCCGTTTTGATGAGACTTGAAGTAAGACCAGCAATCCTGACATGGAGAGTGTAAGATGGTTCCGGACACCACTCAGTGCTCCTCAGTCAGGACGGCTATTGTCAACAACCTGCTACCTAATGGGTTGCTCCAAGGGTAGGGGACAGGATAATCTTCGAGTTACCTGTGGTATTGGGAGGGGCCAATACACAGGCATCTGAGCCCTCCCTCTCGCTAGAAGCAGAGTCACATAGACTGAGACCGAAACACAACCATTAACACACGTACATATTCACACTTGCTCGCCTACACCCGATTCCGTAGGCAACCTGCCCCACAGGAAACAGCATCTCAACCCCCTGCGTCAGTGGGGCAGCGCTAGGAACAGATGAAGAAAGGCCACGTTCGCTTGCGCTCAGTCTCTAGCTGTCATTAGTAATGCACCGAAACCACAGCTTCCCATCCACATCCAGGCACCACAGACCCCTCCATATACACCCAGAACGTTTCACATGCCCTGGTTCAGTCTATTGTCGGGACGTCCACTGCTGGCGGTCAAACCACAGGTCCGGTACTTCCAGATTGTAGAGACAGAGTTTGTCCTGTAGCGCATTGCTGGATGAAGTCGTTGTTACGCAGGGTCCTTGCTGGCTGAATGAGATAGAATCACCTGGAGGTGCAAGAGTGGCCGGCTGGACCTGGCAAGTACAAGAAGGAAAATGAACAAATGTGGGATGACGCAGGGCGGGTGGTGGAAAAAGGACGATGACAGCAGGGGTCAAGGAAGGTTGGCATAGCACTGCATGGCCGTGTCCGAAAATCTCTCTCAGTTAACTTCAGGGGTCACTGAGAGAGGACACGGAAGCACGTTAAACAACAACAACAACAATAATGCTTTATTAGATAGGTAACAGAGGTTAATAAGCTGCTGCAGGTACAGGATTCTGGTGAAGAAGAGGTAAAGCACGGTAGGTCATGTAATACGAGGCAGGCTTGGAAGGGGTCATGTGATGCTAGTGAGGATGTCAGATGCAACAGGAGCACGTGGAAGAAGCGCGTCGCTGCCAAATCTACTGTGGCACGTATCGCGGCTCCTGGAGTGTGCGGCGGTTGTCGGTTTGTGCTTGGGTTGTAGGAGTGCCGCAGGCGTGGCCGTAGATCCCTTGTTGTTATAGCTGCTGCTGCTCGTGACGGGCGAAGGCGATGTCCCAGTTTGTCCCATGCGAGGTCCTGCCAAAGGTGGACGTCGGAGATGAGGCACTACAATGAAACCTACCAGGAAGATGAAACGTCAGGAGTCATGTTGGGACATCTACTGAAGCAGGAGACGCCCTGTGGGCGGCTTGAGTCTGGAGTCACATCGCTAAGACTTCAGGCACCGGAGTGGTACACTTGTTGTCTGGTATCGAATTAATTGCCTGACTGCGGTGGTCTCCAGGTATTTAAGAAGCGTCGAGGTCAGGTCTGCGATGAGTAGCTATTCCCAAAGGGTATTAGAGACGTCGAAGCTGAATGTCGCAAGTTCTGTCCTCTCTCCATGCTGGCGGACCGAAAGCGGCTCTTCTTAAGGTAAGGTCAGGTCATCTATAATTACGGTGGCATCTTTCAATCTGCTACCGCCGAATATCGAATGTGGGTGTCAAGGATTAATACTGCAGGTGCAGCAGTAGGTTGAGCCACAAAACACATTTCTCCGGGGATTATTAGGCCAGGTAAGGTCAAACGAAGCCACCTGCTATCCAGTCAGTAAGGTGACACACACTGCCTCTCACAGTGAGGAAATCATTACATGAAAAAAGACAGTTCAGGGTTTTGTATCGAGACAGGATTTGTGTTTTACCTAAAATAAACAAAGTACAAGTATACTGTAATTTTTCAGATATGTCAAGTGGCAGGGTAGGATGTGGGATCCTCAGAAGGCAGTACACAGAACAAGGTACTGTTGACACCAACACTGGACTCCGGCTGAGCAGTTTCATACCATCAACACAAGTTGAGTTTTATGCGATATTCATAAGACTGTAATAGTTGAAAAGGGGAATTAAAAACTCATGTTTCTATATAGCTAGTAGAAGAGTTTAAAATTCACCGAACAACAGATGATTTTTCTTAACACATAACTGGTGTTTGCAGAAAATTAAGAAAAAATGACTAGAATGTTCGGTTTGTTTGGGTCACTTCACATGTAGGCATCAATCTTAACGAAAAGTTAGTTATGATAGCCAGAGGAGACCATGAAAAGGTGCAGCTGGATATTCCATTGAATCCAAACCTTCAAACAAGTATGGAGCATTATAAAGAATACTCAATCGGAAGATGATTTAGGAAGGACTGAAATGTATGAAAAGAGCGAAACAATGAAATTTATGTTCATGTTCTCATGAACGCAAGTTCTATATATGGGAGAGGTGGGAATAAGTGGTAATCCTTAGTAATTGTGGTGGAAGTTTTGGTGTTAGCTTTAGCTAAGGTGGTGAAATCAGCTTATGCTTCAGTGCTTGTGCTTGTCCTCAACAAGGTGATAGCTATTGTTTAGTTCTACTTGGATCTTCTTCAGGAGACTGAGATGCTGCAGTTTTTGGAGGCTGTCTTTTACGCTGGTCTGGCGGTCTTTCTCACAACTTTGCCAGGTTTACCCCAATTTTCTCTTTTAATGTATCAAGAGATTACAGTTTTCCATGCAGCACTGAAAGAGTTTTTCAATAATTATCATAACTTTCTCCCTTTTATAAAATTCGCACCTTCTGCTCTCCTCTACAGCTGGTACACTGGACTCTGGAACACTCATGGGATTCTTTCTTATTTCTGTACACGATGCGGATCTCTTCCTCCGAGCAACAGGATTTTCCGATGTGACTGTCTCAACGGCATTTGAAGCAGCGTCTCGGAGATGGGGTGGAATTTTATTTTTCCATACAACTCCACTCAGTTAAGATGGGAGGAAAAGCGTCGGTGTTGGCGACAGAGAATCGCTTTTTCTTTTAGAAATTCACTATTGCCCCCCCCCCCCCACTTGCCAAAAACCTTTTTTTTTTATTTTTGCATTCTTTTAGACTCTCCTCAGAGTAGCGCTACAGGCAGACCACCTCGCTTGGGCCTTGGGTTTGTATGGCCTGTGCATCTATGTAACTGTAACTAATTAATGAGTAATTTGTTGAAGATAACTCCTTTTACGCGGTTCAGGTATCGGTAGGCAGGTAGTTTACTATCTACCCTGCCAGATACCTTCAGGTCTAATGCTTGTTGGCGAGACATACCGTTCCTACCTGTAGAAGCAGCACGTTATCTCTTGACTGCCTAATTCTAACTGGTTTTCCGAAGCTGCATATAATTCCTCTGTATACAGCAAACACAGACAGGCTCTAAATATTCTCAGAAAATTTCATTTCAAGAAAATCTGTAATTCTGCTAGGGGAGGATTCCCGGACAGAATTCTCAATGGCTTCATTACCATTATCTCGACTCAACTGGCTCCCTTCCTGACAGGGAAGAAAAGGCTCAACAGTCGGCAATGTCAGAATCCATATCCTTTCCCTGGTCGGTGATCGTTTGTCACATTCGTAGCCTTTTTCAGGAGATGTGGTTGGCTGGGTTGATCGCAGGATAAGAAATACTTAAACAAATCCTCCGGAAACAAAAAGATAAAATATCTTCACATAATTCCATCGTTTTCACTAACGTGACCAGCAGGACTGACCATCCTTTTACAAACACACTAAGATAGCTCTCCTATAAGTAAGAGAGGAAGGCTGAGCAAAACCGCCTGTTTAGATCTACAGTATTAACAACTGCACTAGTCTCCGAGCTGGCTATAGTGCAGGGCGAACAGTGGACAGCGCCGGGAGATGACTATCTATTGTTGTTGCCACTCCTGGATCCTCAGGCAACCTCTAGTGTTTCTTCCGTCATTCAGATCAATGTATTTTCTTTCGGTGGGGTGACAACCACCAAAGCCCTACCATTAGCTTTAGTGATGAAAAAAAATCCAAGATGAGATTACTTCTATCTACTCCTTCACCCTAGATTTTGTCGAATGAGGAAATATCCTCGCTATTTAAATCCAAAATCCAAATGGCCGGCTTTTCATTGACTGCACAAAGGAGACAAACGTATCTGCAATGAATAGTTCATGGAATTGTTGCTTACAAAGAAATACAAAGGAAATCAAACAACAAAAAACCACTGGGTTCTTTTGAGGCTGTTTATAATAGTGGAAGATGTGTGGTAAAAGTTAGAAGGCAAACAGATAATTCAAAGAGAATTACCTGGAAATTGTCTTTTTGACTACGGAGGTACAAATAGTGAAAGTCGCGGAATTGAAGTAAAGCATCATTAAGTTTATTCATAAAGGTATCTATAATGCTCCTTTCAACCACCCTGCTTGGCAAATCGTCCCATATGTTAACAGTCCCACTGAATGAAAAGTACTTCACCTCATTCGAAGTAAATCGTTTGCCCACGAGTTTTACCATTACTAATAGTAAAATCGTACGAATGAAGTCTTAGGTAATTTGATAAATCAAGATTATCAGAGCCTTTGGCCATTTTGAATACTTCCATTAGATCACCTCTTAACCTTCTCTTTTCTAAGCTAGATAGATTTAAGTCGTTTAATCTCATCTCCTAGGATTTGTTTCTTAGTCCGGGAATCATCTTGGCAGCTCGACGCTGTACTCTCTCCGTTCTGTCTTTTTTTTTTATTAAAGTGACCAAAATTGAACATAATATTCAAGATGTGGACGAACCAATGATATATAAGGAGTAAGGATGATTTCCGTCGACTTAAATTCGAAGGCTCTATCAATGAAACCAAGAATTTTGATCGCTCTTTTCACTGTTCTTGTGCATTGTTTGCTTGGTTTTAAGCCGCCAAATATCACAACACCTAAGTCTTTCTGCTCATTTACCTTTTGTAGTTCAGCCGAATTCATACTGTAGCTTGCCTTTTCGTTTTTACTAACAGTATGTAGAGCTTTGCACTTATCGATATCAAAATTCATTTCTTTTTATGTTGAAAGCTCCAGTCACGGACAAAAGTCCACATCAAGGCCGGGCCCTAACTGAAATATAGAGAGAATTGAGAAAGGGGGAAAA
>JAYMFT010152499.1:0-12592 GCA_038088735.1 Panulirus argus
CTCTCTATATTTCAATTAGGGCCCGGCCTTGATGTGGACTTTTGTCCATGACTGGAGCCTTCAACATAAAAAAAAGATTACAGGCTTGTATAGATGCAAGATGTTATCTTCCCTATTCTAACAAACAAGTAGGTCATGGGGACTCACACTTAGGTCTAAAAATAGCCGGTGGGGAGGGGATTCGATCTGACCACCCTTGTGTAACAAGTAACATGGCTCGACGTGACCTCAACCACCCGTTTGATGTGCTCAACACGCCGACCTCTACCAGGTCTCAAAAAAAATTTTCCCCCCATTAGTTGTACGGCAATTTGATCTGATTCGCATTGCTGACTTCAGCCCCTTTATTGTTGAGGTGGAGGCCGTCTTTGTTGTATAGTTTGTTGTCTTTTATGAACTCGAGCTAAGGATTAAAAAAAAAAAAAACGATGTTAGCATCCATACACAAGTGTTTCAGTCTCTCATTTACACCTAGCGCTCTACTTCGAGCGTTGTTACCTAAGTTAAGTCGCAGGGGAGCGCCAAGTACAATGTTATCCGATCTATCGTTCAGAGTGCCAATCTGCTCGTTGTATTCTTCTATGATAACTCTGAATTTGAATTCTAGTGGTAAACGTCGTTGCTTAACATTTACCACTAAACATGACTTTCTAATTGGTACCGTAATGTCTTTAACCTTTTGTTTAATGTGGGAAATTCTGTCACAGGGATAGACGTGGACTATTCTCTTAGCTCTCGAATTCCGCACCAAGTGTTTACTTAGATTTCTAAACAACGAGTCGCCTATTACTACGGAACAGAAGACTAGCAATCCTAACATGGAGGGTGTAAGATGGTTCCGGGTACTACCTTAAAGCTCCTCAGTCAAACAAGCACAATACAAAGAAATGTAAAGTTCATCAGAAATCCGAGTGATGGAAGCGCAAGGAACGCTATGAGTTCCGCTAGGTGGCTGAGGAGTCTACTGTGAATGCCATCAACAATTCTGGGAGTCACACAAGAACTAGGAAAACTGTGACTGCCATCAGTAATGTTAAATTCAGGCAAACACAGGAACCACTTTGAGTAACATTAGCTGTCCCAGGAGTCAGTGAAGCGAAGCAGACGTCATATGAAGTCAGGCGAGCTCTCACACAATTATGACTGACATCACATATCTGAGGAACCGACATCGGCAGACGCAACCTACACCGTCTGCTAACAGTGTCACGAATCATTACCCTTTATGACATGACTACTTCGCTCAGGCAACAACCGTCCAAACCATTACCTGTCATGATCATGCACCAGCAGTCATTATTACCGTAATACGCTCTCAATTATTTTGGAGTCGTAAAATGTAATAACCTTAGCCAATTCCATAAATGCGACTCATTCTCAGCATAAAACTTACGCCGATGAGCTTTAGCAATACGCTGGAGTACGAAATGCGCAATCGTATTTTCATGGCCCTCAAGCAAGGACCCAGAGACTGACACGGGTTCAGATGCCGAGATCTACGCAGGATGAAGGACTGCCGGCCTTAGTTGTATCATCAGCCTTTCATTAATCATTGCTGATCCTGCTGTATTGTCATATCAACCATTCATTACTATCAAGGGATATAGATAGTGTCTTAAATTGAAAGTACAGAATATACGAAATGTATTTTCATTAAGAAACTCATGTAACATACTGCTGGTTGGTGCGCCTGCCCACGGGGTTACACCTGTATCATGTTACACGTAATCAAGTTCTTGCCCTGTATCATCTTTTGTAACATGGATGAACGTCAAGGGACACCGGCTAGCTTTGCCTCTTAATCCACCATGATTGTGTCAAGCAGTGAGAACTAGATCTACTACAGTCGGATGCACACTGTTTGCATCTCGGCTGACTTAGCGCTGTGTCACAAGTAATTAGAGTAAACTAACAGACAGTAATCACTGTTATGATAAGCCCATCAACGTTATTCCTGCTGAATCATTACTGTACATATAGACCATACGTCATATTGATGGAGCTCCAAGTTGTTTTTAAAGTAGTGTAGACAGGCTCTAGATGTACATATCGACTTCCACATACACCTCAACAAGAACCCACAGGCCAAAGTAGTAAAGAACAAAATAACAAACCTAATAAGCTACGAGGGATACTACGAGAAAAGAGTCACCTATGAATAATAAAAGAACCTTATTCTGCTTTGATGATTACCATGTTCTAATTGCAAAGATCTCCAGACATTTGTTTGTACGACTTAGGTGGCATGACGATAGATGGCTTAATCTGCAATAGCAGAAGTTAGTTTATCATATATTCTGTTTACTGAAGGTGGACTTGCCAACGTACACAAACATATCATCGTCCTTTAAGTGTACAGCTTTGAGGCTATAAAATATAGGTACCCAGAAATATGAGGAGCATCCAAAAGACAACAAGCCAAACTCTATTTTCCTTTTTTTCTTAATATTACCATCACATGTGTAGATGCTGTATAACTTAAGGAATAAGAAGCTACATTACGGCAAACATTCAACGCTTGCGCTATGAGTGATGAGACTTCAACATAAGCTGTGTTCAGGGCCGGCCGCCCTTCCTATACGCTCTGAGCGTAAGGCCACGACCGCTAAGAGCCTACCGTTATATGGTAGTCATCAGAAAATAGCATATGCAGTCCCAGACACCCTAAATTTTCGAATCTTTTTCTAGGGGCATTCTCCCCCCCCCCCTCCCTTAGAACTCGTGATTTAGGTGGGAATTCGAAGAGGCCCCCCAAAGAAACTCGCCTTATACCCTCAAAAGGTCAGGGCTGGCCATAGCTGTGTCTCTGTTTGTGATGTATTACAATTTGACCCTGACGGTCAACCAATTGTATGTTAGACCATCGCTGAATACCTACACGGTTACTCGCTAAAACTCTGATCATTTGCTTCATCAACAGTCGGAGATCTGTATAGAAGGAACCCAACATCTTTCCTGAGACTCATTATCCTCACTCTAACACCTGACCATCTGCACCATCACCGTCGGACACCCGAATAAAGCGCTCAACACACGCCCAACAATTATGTGGTATAATTTCTGATTATGATTATTATGTCTGCTAGACCATCCCTTGAGGCAAGCACTGTGTAGCTGGTGTACTACCGTTGATGTTTCAGTGAAACACGGATCTTGCCCTGGATGCAAAGGTTGGTAGGAAGAATAAGCAAGCACATTCACGATGAACAGATGGGGCTGCCTCATGTGAATGTGATTTACTGTCAGAAACTATTAAAGTTAAATTGTACATCCGTACCAAACCAAACCGAACCGAACCCAGCCTAATTGTAACAAACCCTAACTGAACCTAACTAGACCAAGGCCAACTAAACTTAACTATATAAGAAAAGATTACATCAACCCGCTTTGCCCTAACATAGCGGAAACACCAATGGGGCAAGAAAGAACTTTCTATCATACCCTCTGAGCTTTCGTGAAAGCTATGTGAAGCACATCGCCTTACCATGCGCAGATCAAAAGGAAAATCTTAAAATCTTATATTCTGGATTTCACTCTCAAAAGGAAAACATTTCGCATGATAGCTTTACAGCAACTTGATATGAACAAGGCACATTACAGAAGTCGCAACCCGGTCCACCAAACGGCATACGGGCAATTATTGAAAGTTGAAGGGTGTTTCATCGAACACTTTTGCCACTTGCCGCGCAGTATGGTTATTTGGATTGAAATAGAAATCAATGAAAACTTTGCGGAAAACACACAAAGTATCTTTGTTAAATTTCAAAGCCAAAGGTGGAATTTTCCTCAAGTTGAGTAAGGTAAAGATAAGGGTTAAACTTTTTTTCATAAGAGATATAACTCAGCCAAAATATCAAAGCTAGGGAAATCGGTTGTCCGCCATTAAATTAAGATATTGGGAAACAACTGTAAAAAGTTTCATGTGAATATAATCTATGTCTTTCAAGTTATTACCAAAGTCAGCCGTAGGTGAGGATGCGACTCCCGACGACGGAAAGAACGACGAAAAAAATGATTCCTAAACATGTGTAGACGCATGCGACGCAAAACAACATAAAATGAATAAGATCAGAGAAGAAGAAAATGGAAACTGTCTCAAGCCATTTTCTTGAGGCAGACAGTTGCTGGTACTGTTATGATGCTCTGTGGTTACTGGCACTGGCGTAGCAAGATGTGTGTAATTATCTATTTGCACTGTACGGGGAAGAAGTTCTCCACTCGTTGGGCCACACCTTTTGAATTTTCTCCGTCATGAAACCTGTCTAAAATGAATGCTGTATGCATTCACACCGTCATCACTCATTCATCCATTACTCTCATTACATTTTATAAAAATACTCCTTAACATCTTTTCTTATAATTTTCAGGCTTAATGTCATTATGTTGTTCTATCCTTGCACCTTGCGGTAACCTGCTTGCTGCTGATGCCATCAAACTGATTTAAGACGTTACAGGCAGAGTTCAAGTCACTCCTTACTCTTCTCTTCCATGGTAAACAAATTTCTAGTTTCCACCCTCTCACTGTAATCAACATATCTTAATACTGGTATTACCGTTGTTGTCTTCCTCTGGACCTCCTCTATTAGTTCTTTGTGCTTGTTATACTATTGTGACTAAATATGAGAAGCATATACAAGTTTTTTGCCTAATGTCAGTTGTCAGATGCGATCAGTTACCTGAATATTTCCTTATCCAGATAATTTTATGTAATTCTAATATTTGTCAGCAGACAGTTTGTCTCCTTTACAGCTCTCCTCACGTGGGGTTCCGGCGACAGGTGAGGTACAATGTCAACTTCCAGGTCCCTTTTACACAAATACCTGATCCTTATTTCCTGTTCAACAGCATTCGTATAGTGCCCTTCTTTCGCCATATCCTATCCTCAGAATTTTCCGTGTACTCGGATTGAATTTCATCCTCCTTTTATCAGACCAACTTTGGAGTTTTTCTACGTTTTTCTTAAGTTAATGCATTTCTCCTCGCTTTTAACTCACTTTTAACAAGTTATTTACATCTATTGATAAGAACAATGATTCCAAAACTGAACCCTGTGTTACACTACTAGTGACTTCAATCAATTCCAAGCCGGCTCCTCTGACATGCGTCCTTTCATTCCCTTCCATGAAAACGATTTTCTCTTCAACGGAGGAGTGTCCCCTTTTTAACTTGCACTGACGATCCGCTACCTTCCTTCTTAGCCTCCTATGTAGTAGTAACTAATGCTCTCTGGCAGTTCAGATATACACAGTCAACACAGCAATCTCTTTCAGCACATACCTCTTTTCCCTGTATCCATTTTGTCTCTCATCCTCGGTAGTCTCTCCTTTGTAAATAGTCATCCATTTGTTTTCTGATCATATTTTCTAGTACTTCACAGACACACTCGAAAGAGAAACTGGTCTGTATTTCATTATACTTTCGGTTTCCTTCATAAAGATAAGCATGAAATTTGTCGTATTGCACTCCGTGGCAACTCACTTTCCTCCAGCGACGTTTAGAACAACATTTAAAGTGGCTTGTCAAGTGCATTTACACACTTCTAGAGCAAATATGAAGACATCTCATCATTTTTTTGAGTCTTATGTGGTTGGTCAAGGCCCTGTAATATTCTGTTTATGTCGTCTGTAGATATTTCACTATTTTCCAAGACCTCCTCCCCATTCCACGTCACTGGTGTTGGACTTATAGTGTCCTCCACCGTGAAAACACTTTCGAATCTGTCATTCAGCTCCTTGTAGATATTTACCACATCTTTGACAACTCTTTTTCTTATGAATCCCTTACGAGTAGGCATTTATCTGTGTGTGTGTGTGTGTGTGTGTGTGTGTGTGTGTGTGTGTGCTTGTGTGTGTGTGTGTGTGTGTGTGTGTGTGTGTGTGTGTGTATGTGTGTTACGAGGAAAGAGGTTTACACTCATGTTGCCTCTTATATATAAAAACTTGTAAAATACGAAGGAAAAATCAAAGCAGGAAAATTTGCTTCAGCGCTTTCGTGTATTTCAAAACATCTTCAGAAGCAAATTGTAAGATCACAGGAGGAGCAATTTCTACAGAGACATCAGGATATGTTAACAGTCACATCTTGGAAGGCAATGAACACGTGAGGACAGTGAGGGAAGCCCTGTGGAGACAGAGGGCACTCAGGTAACAATTCAGACCTTACCTAATGGGTTAGGTCAGGTCACACTGGCTATGCCATGTCATCAGTCCTCTTATATAGGTCGCTATGAAACAAATGTGATACGAAATTATCTAAGTTAAATGAACCTGTACTTATATTCATATTTCTACCATCAGTCAGCCGCACGAGAGCATACAGCTGACTGACGGTAAAAATGGTGGATGATATTGTCGTTGAATATACTAAGAAAGGAGGTAATTGTGTTGTTGATTGGTTAGTTAGGATCTTTAGAGTATGTATGGATCATGGTAAGGTGCCTGAGGACTGATGGAATGCATACATAGCACCCTTGTATAAAGGTGAGTGTTCAAACTATGGAGGTGTAAGATTGTTGAGTGTACCTTGTAAATTGTATAGGAAATTGGTGATTGAGAGGGTGAAGACACGCACAGAGCATCAGATTGGGGAGGAACAATGTCTTTTCAGAAGTGGCAGAGGATGCGTGGATCAGGTGTTTGCTTTAGAGAATGTGTGTGAGAAATAATTAGAGAAACAGAAGGATTTGTATATGACATTTGTGGATCTGGAGGAAGCATATGATAAGGTTGATAAAGAAGCCTTGTGGAAGGTCTTACGAATATATAATGTGGGAGGAAAGCAACAAGAAACAGTAAAAAGTTCATTGATAGGAGTGAAAGGCGTGTGTACGAGAAGAGGAGAATGAGTGGTTTCATGTGGTTTTAGCGCTAAATACCAATTATCTATTAATGATGTAATAATCTTATATCATCAAATATCATATATTAATTTTCATCCAAAATTGGTCGCCGAACTCAAAATAAACCTTCTTCTGTACAACAATTGCGCTCAGTTTCATGAGAATCTGACAAACGTTAGTGACTGAATGTATGTATCACCCAGATTACCCAAAAGCGCTAAGTTCATTAAGATACAATGCGTTCTTATAAATGTCTTGTCTTGAATATTTCATCTCTGTCTACAGGCTCCGGGTTCCTAGTGAGCGTCAGTTCCCGGAAAGCATTATCCGTGGTGTCCTTATCAGATGGCTCACCTAATCTGTTCTGTCTTTTAACCTTTCTTAGAAATCTTCTCGTATTATTTCCAATCCACAAATCATTCATTTCGGCATCAAGCCATTTTTGCATACCCGTACACACACATATCTACACCGTTACGGATATATGCTATAAAAATACGTAAATCCTTACGCGAGTGTAATGATACATTCATACGTCTGTCGTTTCCCTACCAAGGAAAGGAACCTGCGTTTCATCTGCCAATAATCATAATCACTATGCTCACCATAAACTCATGTGCCTCAGGTCACTACTAAAACCACAAATCATTACTCCGTTAGAGAATTGAGAGTGAGCAAAGTGAGGAGTCATGACCGGATACATTGGGTATCAGAACGAACCATGGGGGAGTCTGTGCTGCCGGCCAGTGTTGTGGGCGAGGCATGGACACATCACCTCTCGGCTAGGTGTGGATGACAGCAGCATATAGGAATGGTAGACAGCATTTGATGGTAATGGTTGTGGGAGATGGTGGTAGTGGTGGTAGGCGGATGTGGTAGATAGTAGTGGCAGTGGGTGGTTGTGGTGGATTGTAGCTGTACTGGATCGTTGTGGTGGGTGGCGGTTCCGGGCTGGTATGGTGGGCGGTAGTGGTGAGGGTAGAGGTAGGTGGGAATGGTGGATGTGGTGGTAATAATGTGTGGTAGAGTCACGTGCACAAACAGACTAGTGATACCAAAGGGTTCACATGACGTGCTGCTGAGTCGCTTCGAGGGTTTGATCCGATTTCTGTTAGATGGTAAGAAGAGACGACCCTTCCTTTAATTGCAAGCAATTGGGAAAAACCTGAGTAGCCATAATGAATGTTGACACTTGATGTTGAATGATTATGATAACTGGGACAGCCCTTGCTGAGGATGGTGCCAAGAGGAGAAAACTTCCATCTTCTTCGGATTAAACTGCCTTATGAATTAGAACGATCGCTAGACCAGTGATAATGTGTTGTTGTTTCTTCAAGTCTGGATATCTGTAACTGTACCAGAAGTATTGAAATATACAAAAACTCATTAGTTTTCAGATTATGTAAACATAAAACAATAATGAGTCCAATTATGAGTCATAAGAGACGTCACTGTTATCGATAAATCAAATTTCATTTCCTTGGATTCTTTTTTCTATCAAAGACTATTGTGTTAATCCTGGCCTTGAGACCAACTGATTCATTATTGTACCCCATCCATTACCTACAGGAGCCCATGTTTCTGTTTGAGGTCACCAGTTATCTCTTGTTCAATAGAGCCAGCACCATGACCCACTACTGGTGAGTGTATTCGACATAAAATGTGACAGTCATCACTGGACATTGACACGGTTCGTTTACGAACGATATAATTGACTCTTTCCCGAACTCACGTAACCATTATAAACATTTCTGTTTTCTTTTCGATTCTCACATTTATGGTCCATAAGACTGATTATCTTCTGTGTATTCTATAACTGCTAGTATCAGATGAAACTTTATGTAACGACTGAAGAGAATTGGGTTTCTGGTGTTTCAGCAGAGTAGCATGTGAAGGTACTAGAATATGTGATAGCTTGGAGCAGCGTTGACAGTGATAGTTGGTAGTAGCAGTTGTAGTTATTGTTAATTAGTAGTAGTTGGTAGCGCTGGTGGCCGGAGGTACGCAGACAATGTTAGGAGTTAGTTGGGTGGGTGGTGGTGGTGATTGGAAGTAACTCTTGATTGTGGTGAGTTAACGGCTGGCTATTACATGATCGGGACTTGCGGCAGGTGGTAGCAGAAGGTAGAACTAGAAAATGTTGGGGGGCTGTGGTGGATGGGGGTGTTGGATGGTAGTAAGAGTAAGAGTTTTGGATGGTAGATAGAGTAAGAAAGGTGGATGGTGATACCAGCCGACGATATTGAGTGGCAGTAATGGGTATCAATAGTGAGTGGTTAATGACAGCTGGGGCTATTGATGATGGTGAGAGTGGTGAGTGTTTGTTGGTGAGCGGAAGTATGGGGTGAGAGTATTGGCTTGAAGTAGAGGGTGGCTGTCATGGAATATTTTACAGAACGGTGGTACTGGTCGGAAACTGGTGGGTGGAGGTGATGACTGTCTGTGGCGCTGCGGCCAGCCGCCCTGTGACAAGGATCATACCCATGAGCACAAAGATACGACCTTCTGTGTGAAGGCGTGGCCTTTGTCCACGACCCTCAAGGGTCATGCCATCATACCCAGGGGTCACACCGTCGTGCTCAAGAGAGAAGCAAGGATATATAATTGTTGAGATTATGGAGACTTTGACTTGACGTGAAAGGAATGTAGAATTCCTATACAGTTCTACGTTCTGCTCGTCCAGTAGATCCTAAGCAATACGTAACAACACATGTGTTCCTACGAAAGACCAAACACGTGAGAATAAGACTCCTTCCCTGTTCTCCGTTAACTTCCGCAGTACGTCTGTGACGGATCACTTAGTCCACCACTAGCGGTGGCCAGTTAGTTCCCTTGATCAGATCAGCTGCACTTCATACTACCAAGGGTCTCCGGTGGTGAGATCAGCTGGCGGCCGGGGTGCTGGGCGGAACAGCCGACCAGATCCCGTCCAAGCGAAGCCTCCAACGGAACTGATAATCTTTTTATCAGCTCGCGAGAGTCTTTCTTTTTCGAAACACTATTCTCTTTCATTCTAGCAGAGTCTTTTATACTGTGGCATTACTTGGATAAATGATGTGGCATCTTTGTCTGTTTGGTCACGTCTCCTGCAACACCTGAACTGGAGCTCGTCAGTGTCCAGGTCAGTGTTGCCACACTAACGGAGGTGATGATCAGGTCACTACACCTACAACCACTGAGATGACATCTGGCCACTACAGCAACAGTAGCTGAATCGATAATAAGTATAAGGTCGCTACGGCAATAGTGACTGAGGTCACTTTATCAGGCCAATGTAATCATGGCAAATGAGGCGACATTTTTCATTCATAACCATACGATGAGGTGATTATTGAAGCGACACGGTTAATCCACTATACAGACAGAATGCAAGGCGAAGATGTCAGCTCACTTCACCCACGCTAATCGAAATGATAATCTCACGCTACCATTTCTGCTGTGATTGCTCGATAGCGTCAGACTATTACACCCACTATTGCTTAGTGACACTGGCACACCACTATACCTACTGTGACTGAGTGACACTGTTAGGCGCCACCTGCTATAAATGAGATACAATTGTCAGACCACCATACACATAGGAACTGAGGTGACGCTCTCAGTTATTACACTCACAGTACTACAGGGTCGAGATTCCTCACTTGTTGCTGTGACGTCACTCTCCTATATGGCGACAAATTGATAGCGTAAACAGCCAGATGGACGGTTGGTAGGTTAGATCATGCCACAGTCAGATGGACGGATGGTAGGGTAGATCACGCCTCAGTCACGGGGACAGATGGTAGGATACATCATACCTCAGTCAGGGGGACGGATGGCAGGGTAGATCATACCTTAGCCAGAGAGACGGTTAATAGGGTACATCATACCTCAGCCAGAGGGACAGTTGGTAGGGTAGATCATACCTCAGTCAGGGGGACGGTTGGTAGGGTCGATCATACCTCAGTCAGAGGGACGGTTGGTAGGGTAGATCATACCTCAGTCAGGCGGACGGATGGCAAGGTAGATCATACCTCTGTCAGGGGGATGGATGGTAGGTAGATCATGCCCCAGTCAGGGGAATGGATGGTAGGGTAGATCATACCTCAGCCAGAGGGACGGTTGGTAGGGTAGATCATACCTCAGTCAGGGGGACGGATGGTAGGGTAGATCATACCTCAGTCAGGGGGACGGATGGTAGGGTAGATCATACCTCTGTCAGGGGGACGGATGGTAAGGTAGATCATACCTCTGTCAGGGGGACGGATGGTAGGGTAGGTCATACCTCAATCAGGGGGACGGATGGTAGGGTAGATCATACCTAAGTCAGGGGGACGGTTGTTAAGGTGTATCATACCTCAGTTAGGGGGACGGTTGGTAAGGTAGATCATACCTCAGTCAGGGGGACGGTTGGTAAGGTAGATCATACTTCAGTCAGGGGGACGGATGGTAAGATAGATCATACCTCAGTCAGGGGGACGGATGGTAGGGTAGATCATACCTCAGTCAGGGGAACGGATGGTAAGGTAGATCATACCTCAGTCAGGGGGACGGATGGTAGGGTAGATCATACCTCAGTCAGGGGGACGGATGGTATGGTAGATCATACTCAGTCAGAGGGACGGATGGTAGGGTAGATCATACCTCAGCCACAGAGACAATCAGCAGCGAGAAAAAGAAACTAGGTTTAAAGAATGTGCATATTTTGCCCTAGTAAGTCTTACCACGGTGGGATCTCCTGCAATATGATAATTCTTCAAATTTCTTGAGCAAGATGATACCACCTTTGGGTATGATGCCTGTGCTTTGATCTAACCATTACGGGTCAAGTCAAGGATCACGTCATCATGCACAAGGGCCAACCTGTCGTACTCAGGGGTCACACCGTCTAGCTCAATGCTCGTACCGTTGTGCTCAAGGAGGTCAGCAAAAATAAAGTGGGCCTCATTCTCTTCACAAATTCTTATTTTCTTTTTTTTTTTTCCTTTCGTGAGGTGGCTTCCGCTACTTGACATTCAGAGCAACATCGCCTGACAGTGCGGAGAGGGTCGGTAACTGCGATATGCCGGGGAGCATCCGCCTCCAACACATGAATCAGGTGTGGGAAGAGACAGAGACAGAGGCAGTTAGTCAGCTCGTTAGGTGGAGTTATGGACACGTAATGATTTAAAGAAACTGACTCATACTTTCCCAGACAAAAAAAAAAAAAAAACGTTACAGCGTCACGCTAACAAACGCAATCATAGAAGATAACGAGCCAGCGGCATTGCTCCTGCTACCCATGGCGGTACCAGCAGCCCGGCACGTGGTGTTTACACCCAAATAACAAACAAGCGAAGGCAACCGTGACATTGCCTCTAACGGCCCTGACCACCGGAAAAAAGTCTACTCATAAAAGACTGGAAGGAGGTGAAAAATACTTTGAAGAGCGTCGACCGTGGCATTACTTAAGACAGTCTTTTGAAATTTGATTTTGTTGCTTTGTCAAAGATCGAGGCGAGGAAGGTGACAAGGACCAGCCTGAAGGTATTAGTTTCAGAGCGAAGGAGATGACTAAGACCAGGGTAAATGCTCTGAGAGGAAAGGTACAAATAAATTTACACGAGTAAAAAGAAATACTCGTGTGTGTCGAGCGTATAGGTTCGAATCCTGGTTGCGGCGGCCGATCCACAGTCAACCCAGCTGTTCATCCACCCCTTAGGGCTTGGTCGATAAAATGGGTACCTGGCTCAGGCTAGGATATATATATATATATATATATATATATATATATAT
>JAYMFT010152510.1:0-12592 GCA_038088735.1 Panulirus argus
CTATATTTCAATTAGGGCCCGGCCTTGATGTGGACTTTTGTCCGTGACTGGAGCCTTCAACATGAAAAAAAAAAAAATTGAATCCATCGAGCAATAATGTCTGAGTATTTGTTCTAAATTCAGAGAGAGAGAGACTAGCATGTTATATTCTGTTCTTAAGGTGTTAAGTGCAAGTAGTGAAGATAAATAGAGAATCAGAGATAATTAAACTGTCTGTGGCAGTGATTTTGTTCTTGGTGAAGAGCGATAATTAAGTAGAACATCATTAGTTCAGTTTGTTGATGAAAGAACAGTTTTACATGGGAAAAGCGACCAAAACAAACGTGTTCGCATCGCTGGCATGGCTTCGGTACACCATGATTTCAATTAGGAATGCCTTAAATGTGATTTTATTTTCAACGTATAGTAATCTTTTAAACAGGTAGATTAAAATCATGACAATATTCTTAATTGATAACACATTTGTGACTTTGACATGAAAAGAAAGGTAAAACGTGTCCGAAACCGAGAAGGCAACAAAATAGCATGTTTCATAAATTTTTGAAACTACATATTAAGTCGAGATTGTGGCTATTTTACAATATCAGATTAAAGTAGATACGAACTGAGATTGTGTCTAATATTCGAAAATGCCTTTTTGTTTTAGCTGGATGTGTGACGTGCGTCGTGTCGTGTTTGTCATAGATCAGCATTTCCCAAACTGGGGGAAATATCCCCCTGGGGGGAAATTTGAAGCTACCATAATTACACTGCCTACTACCAATAGAAAAAAAAAGATCTCAGATGGATTTTCTCATGTCTGAGAGAGAGAGAGAGAATGCCAGCTGTAAATGGGCGGCGCCGTATCTACCAAGTTCGGTTCACGTTCAAACATAAATGAAATAAAGTAGTAAATAGTCACAGTGTGTTCTGACTACTCTTTTCCTCGTACACATGAAGGGGGAAATCTGGATGGTTGAACTGGGTGCAAGGGGGAAATGGCAGAAAAATGTTTGGGAACCACTGTCATAGATGATACGGCAGGCATTCAAATACGTCAATTTTTTCCATATTCTTAGCCACATTTCTAATATGAGCAGCAATATGTACCCTTATCATAAATGAAAGATAATATAACTGACCCTAAGTATATGTCATACAATATATTTCACCACTTGAGAATTCTAGTAATGCCTGTCTAATATGTAATGGTATTCGTTTTTGCGTATAATAGAAAGTCGCTAGTTACAGAGGTATAATAAAAGTCAATATGATCCTACTGAATTAGGAGAAAAATAAATTCTATCAGAATATATGGTGAATTGGCTACATAGTTGCCAATTCGTGAATAATGTTTATATTTCATGCACTGCGAATTCTCCTCCTTCTAATGCGTGTCGGCCATTGTGTACGGGTGTAACTACAGTGGTCGTTCTCATCCGAGTTCATCCACCACCTGTCGCTTGGCATCATCCGCTAGAGTGTATTAGCATCATCCGAAATGCCTCCCAAGTTTGATCCCACAGAGATCAAGACCGGTAAACTTAAGATATTTGTGTTATTGTACGATACATGAGAGGTGTTCACATGTTGAATCAGCCCTCCACTCGTGGAAGGTAATGTTCAATTTTTTTAAGTTCTTTGAGAAGGTTTGTTACGCTTTTTGTTTAACATATGATTAACTGATATACAATCTCATATCTAATATTCCAGACTGTGTGTGGTTTTGAATTAACCTGTAACGTGTAATAGGGAGTACTTGTTATCCACATTGATATTAGTAGTCGATATATAATTATCTAAATCCCATTTATCATTTATTAATCTTATACATTTAATGTTGTATTCCGCATAATTTAGATTATACTGTCTTGTATGTAAGGGAGGACTGTCCCCTTCAAATATGGGCTACAGATCTTAAGAGGTCAGTAGAATTAGCGAAGGTCTCTCTTAATATGCGAGATTCTGTGTAGATTTTAGACCTTATGGTTTAATTGTACCATTATCGTGTTTCTACCCATCATGGACAATACTTGCCCATTTCATTGTCACGTTTTCTCTCGGTCTTCATAGCCCTCCCCATACTCGACTCCTGGAAGGCAAAAAAAAGTTTTCTCGGTATTCCTTTAGTTCTGATGCATTGTTCATGTATAATTTTCATTGCCAATTACATATTTAAGGCGTTGAAAAGCCCGTAGATAGGATTTTTATCTCCTAGAATGTGATGGTAGTAGCCGTAAGGCTTGTTACTGCGGAGCTGGGACAAAAGTGGCTCGTTTTGTAATGTGTGTCTTGGAATTTGTAATGAAAGTGTTGAGTATTTTGAACGATTTGCTTATTTTGTGGGCAGGGAGTTGAGGGAAAGCCCTAATAGGTTGTTGAAATGTCACCTGCTTTGCTGGCTGGCTCTCTCTTGAGGGGGTTGCTCCATCCATAATTATCTTGTCGAGAGAGTTTTATTTGGTCGTAACTGTTTAAAATCCACGGGTCATGACTTAGTTTGAATTGTGTTATGAAAATGGGCAGCTTTTTCCAGGAATCAAAACACTTGTTTGGTGTAAGACCCGTAACTTGATATTTCTTATATGTATAATATTTTAGGTTATATTAGGTATATCATAATTATGAAACATATGGCATAGCATGCATAAGGTTTGGCTCTTACTTTCTGATGATTATTTCCGTTGACATGTTGTAAGTGTTCTTATACTTGATATGGCTAGAAAAGTTGTTGAGCTTTTGAGTGGTGTGCCAGCATGCAGTACGCTAAATGACAAAAATTTATCTTTTCTGAATTTTCCCTGGTTTGTAATTGGGTTGAAGTTACATTTCACAATGTATTTAGAATGTATGTCGTAGCCATTTTTTTTAGGGTGTGTAATTACTGCAGCATATCTAGCATTTGCCTTTTTAGTATGTGCATAGTTTAATTCATTCTTTCAAGGGTAGGTCAGGTAATTTTTATTTATTTGGAAGTGTCAGGAAATTTCTCGTAGATCAAAAGCGCCTAGGATTTTCTTAAATTTTGGCACTTACTATTTCATTCTCAACTTTCCCCAAGATGCTAGTGGATAGGAGTAGGAATATATGTAGCAGAGGATGTGTGTAACTTACACGATACTTGATCTTGTGCAGTTTGTTTGCGATGTGTCGGAGGAGAGATGGCTGCCACCTCTTCCCTTGCCCCCAAGATTGGTCCCCTGGGTCTGTCGCCCAAAAAGGTTGGTGACGACATCATGAAAGCCACTGGGGACTGGAAAGGTCTGAAGGTGACTGTGAAGCTCATCATCCAGAACCGACAGGCTCGGGTTGAGGTTGTGCCCTCAGCTGCCTCTTTGGTTATCAAGGCCCTTAAGGAGCCCCCACGTGACCGCAAGAAGGTCAAGCATAGTGAGTAGTATATTACAGATGAAACTAATGATTCTTTTAACCATGTAGTTAATTAAATTGTATTTATTTCAGAATGTGTAGAATAGTGTGAAGGCAAGTAAGACTTGGAAGTATTATTACAAGATGTTCTAAGAAAAATGTTATTTTGTGACTTAATTGAGATAAATTCATTATTAGCATAAATTGTATGCTGTATTAAAAGTATGTTTGTTAGATTTCCCTTCCGGGAATGTTATGCTAATTTGGAAAGTTTACCTAACGCCTACTAATATGATGTGTACCCTATCAGGCTTCATAGTCATTCCAACATTCAAATATAATTGCATTTTTACCTTGTTGTACATACCAGGCTAATAACGCTTCATAGTCATTCCAACATTCTATATAATTGCATTTTTACCTTGTAAATATCAGGCTAATAACACTTTAACCCCTACCCCCTCCCAACAGTTAAGCACAGTGGCAATTTAACTCTGGACCAAATGCTAGAGATAGCTCGCACCATGAGGCCACGATCCCAAGCAAAGACCCTAGGTGGTACTCTGAAGGAGGTCCTGGGAACAGCACAGGTAAGCTTTGGTCTTTGAAATATTGCTTTTTGTTGTTATTTGAAGCTTTGCACATCTATAGGAGGAGGATAGTTTGGCTTTATAGTTGAAAGATCTGTTGGACCTACAATGTGACAGTATTCCTGAAATTGGCATTCTCTGGTCACTTACAAATATGTTCGTGAGTTTGCAACTTTGTTGGATATGAAAATGTTAGCATTTTGATTTTGGATATCTTGTACATTGTTCTTGTATAGGGAAACAAGTAACAAATGAATGTATGTGGGGATAAGCACCTTATTTGATAATCAATTGATACCATGTGTATGGGCTATTGAGGTATAGTGGTTAGCATTCTGCTTGTATGTCAGGTATGGGCCTGCCTGACTAAATGTTGTGCTAGTCACTCGACTTGTAGCTAACCTGGCTTCTTTATCTTTTCCTTAGGGCTGGTCGATATATGGAACGACTATGCTTGTTTTGGTTTTTAGGTTAATGTAATGGAGACTGCTATGCTTGTATTGTTTCACTTAAAGTAGACAAATCAGATTTACATGGGTAATTTGTATTGGTAAGTTTACAGATTATGATTAGCAGTCATCTTTTGCAGTGTGTGGTGATTTGAAAAGTTAGATGCAGGACTGAGGTTGATAAGTAGGTCTGATAGCTTTGAATGCAGTTATTCTTCGTAAGATATGAAGTTAAATGAAATGAATTATTATTTTTAACGTAGATTTTAATCTGAAATGAATATGTGATGGAATAAGTGTGCACAGTATGAAGTAAGATTAGCTGCCACAGTTACCTTTGAATGGATGATAATCATTGCCTATTTATATGCACAAGGAAAATTGAAATATCTTTCCTTTCAATGTTTCTTTGATCTGGCGACCTTCTTGTTATAAAATCATTTATATGCCTGCTCAACATTTGTTCAGTGTCCTCCACAATACTGAATTTGATTCTTATGTTTAATTATACTTACATAACCTGCAGTCTAATACTTCTTGTAAACAAGGGGCATCTTTGACCCCAGAATTATAAAGAACTGCTTGTTGAAAGGAAATGGTTTGAGGCTGTATATAGCATCAAGAGTTTGTTGATCTTGTGAAGTCTTAAGAAAAGATATTGCATATGCAGTGAAAGTAACAATATAGAAATATTGTGTATGTACAAGCATTCATTTATTTTTTTATTGTCTTGGGTCAGGTAATGATGAATATGGCTGTTACTTCAGGGGAGATAAAAGACATTGCATTAATAATGCATTAACTTAAGGCTTTTAAAACACTCCTTTTACCTGCTGTAGCTGGGGTGAGTAGGGGGCCGAGAATAAAATGGATCTCAATGGTCGCTGTACTTGGTAATTAGCCTGCACAGCATTACCCAGGGATTCTACAAACCAAAATGCATTTGTGCTCAAATAGTTGTTTATCTCTCCCTTCCCTTACTATAAATGTGAAGGGGTTGGTAATGTTTTGGTCAAATTGTGTGAAATTGTTACTGATATAATCATTATTTAGAAGGATTGCTTCTAATCTAGGTGTATAGGAATGAGGGAAACTGTCATATTTAATTGATGCTTATGTGGGAAATGGCTAATATATATGAAAAATAGTTTGTTAGAGGGATGACATATTAATTGCTGTTTATTAAAGATTTGCTTGACTGCTGCTGACTGCTTAATTTCTACATTCCAGAGTATTGGCTGCACTGTGGAAGGTCAGAATCCCCATGATGTCATTGAAGGAGTTGACGATGGCAGCATTGAAGTTCCAGAAGAGTAGAACTTCCTCATTTCACCACCGCCGTATGAGCCAGGGAAAAGCATTGACATAACTCGAGCACGCTACACATTCCCAAGCTAGCATTCCATGTACAAGAACCATTTTATACTTTTGAATGAATGCATTTCCCATTTGTTAATAAAGTATGGAGGCGTAATGTATGTTTTAGTATTTCTCTTCCTCTGACTATTTGGGTGGCTCTACTTGATGGAACGTTTTTCCTCACGCTGTAATCAGATATTGTGAAAAGTTAAAGTTAAATTGTAATTGTGGTTTATATTTGGAAAACTTGAAAACTGATAAGGTAGTTGAATGAATTTACCATTGTCTAGGCCCAGACTAAAGAAATATCACTGGAAAGGAAATTGTTCAGGAGAAATGACTATAAGTCTCATGTTTGTGCTGTAGCATGTTCAGGAGAAATGACAGGTCTCATATTTGTGCTGTAGCATGAATAATTGATAAAAGAGGAACTAGTTGCTATACATGACACTTGTGTAATGGAGAAATATGTGGAAAGTGGATGTTCTAATGCAGGGGCAAATGAATTTTAAGAATCTCAAAATTATGTTTTTAAGTATATTTTCAGCCTCTAGATGCCTTTTACAAATAACCCTTATTGCTACACATTCTCATCCTCTCCATATGCTATATAGGCTTTATGTAACTGGCCTTTTAATAATCCCTCTTTTCTTTATCTTGTATTGTTTTCATCAATGCCCGATGCCTTCTGTTTTCCTTGAAGCATGCTCTCGATTAATCTTTCTCGTCCATTCTTTGTTCTTTTCATTTATTGCCAGTACAAGTATAACATTTAAATGCTATTTTCAGTGTTTCTCATGGCCATTCTTGTAATGTGTGAATATCTTTGGGTATTTTGGCAGTCTTTATCTTTGAATGTTTGCTTGCTTGTGACCAAGCATCTGGTCTGTATATTGAAATTGTTTTTAGAGTGTTTGTTTTTAGAGTGTTTGTATATGTTACAGGTTTTCACCAAAGCGGTACATTTTTGCTCAGAGTAGCAAAACGAAGATTACATTGTATATAGTAATTGCTTTACCCTTTGGCCTTGGAATATTATAGGCTTTCCCGAGGCCATCTGCTTGAGAGAATTTTCGGAGGGAATGTTGTAAGAGGTGTAGGTAGAGAATATTAATCACAGTTATATGAAATTAGATACTTGCAGCTGGTGATCTTGTATATATTTATTTGTATGTATGTTTCGTCTCTCTCCTGGTGCCACCTTGCCGGCGCGGAGGGTGGCGATACTAATATCCTGTGGGGCAGGGTGACGTCAGGAGTGGATGGGGGTGAGCAAGTATGAATGTGTACATGTGTATATGCATGTGTATGTATGTATATATGTATATGTTGGTATGTATATATGTGTACTGTGCATATACGTGCATGTATGTATATATGTGTGTATGTGGGGGGATGGATCTTTCTTTGTCTGTTTCCTGGTGCTACCTCGCTGATGCGGGAAAAAGCGATCAAATGTAATCAATAATGATTATATATATCTGGCATTACACATGACAGCTAGAGACTGAGTGTGAGTGAATGTGGCCATTTCGTTTGTCTCCTGGCGCCACCTCACCAGCGCAGAGGGTGGCGATGCTAATGCCGTGGGGCGGGGATGGCATCAGGAGTGGATGGGGGTGAGCAAGTGTGAATATGTGCATGTATGTATATATGTATATGTTGGTATGTATATATATGTACTGTGCATATATGTGCATGTATGTATGTATGTATGTGTGTATGTGGGGGATGGGTCTTTCTTCGTCTGTTTCCTGGCGCTACCTCGCTGACGTGGGAAACCGCGATCAAGTATAATAAATATATATATACATATATGTTTATAGATAGATAGTGACAGTGGCGACCAACATAACGAGGTCACGTTACGGGCTCTCCCTTAACCTCTCGCTTATCGCCAACGCTAGAGGGTACACAAATATCAACCTTCGTGGGACTGTCCTCAAGAGCGATGTTGCCAAGATTGGTTCAGCTGGAGCGTCACTGTTGCCTTTCAAAGACTTCCCTAGAGATAAGAGATATTCCTGTGGCTATGCTACGCATATCCCACACCCTGCTGGTACACTGTTGGCTATACTACACACTTATGGTTATAATGTATGCTTGAGGCCACACTACACACTCTTGGCTACACCACCCACACTTGTAGGTGTCCTACACACTTGTGGATGCGCAACACACTTGTGGCTACTCTACATACTTCTGGCCACACTACACACGTGTGATGCATTACACACTTGTGGCCGCACTACACACTTGTGGTACACTATACATTTGTGGCCACACTACACACTTTTGGTACACTATACACTTGTGGCCCCACTACACACTTGTGGCCACCCTACACACTTGTGACTCACTACACATTTGTGGCCACACTCCACACTTGTGGTACATTGTACACTTGTGGCTACACTACGCACTTATGCTACACTATACACTTGTGGCCCCACTACACACTTGTGGCCACACTACACACTTGTGATACATTACACACTTGTGGCCACTCTACACACTTGTGGTACACTGTACACTTATGACTACAATACACACCTGTAGCCACACTACACACTTGTTGCCACACTGTACACTTGTAATACAGTACACACTTGTGGCCACACTACACACTTGTGGTACACTATACATTTGTGGCCATACTACACACTTATGGTACACTATACACTTGTGGCCACCCTACAAATTTGTGATTTACTACACATTTGTGGCCACACTACACACTTGTGGGACACTGTACACTTATGGCCCCACTACACACTTGTGGTATACTATACACTTGTAGCCCCACTACATCCTTTTGGCCACACTACACACTTGTGATACAGAACACATTTGTGGTACGCCATACACTTGTGGTACACTACACACTTGTGGCCACACTACACACTTGTGGTTTCACTATACATTTGTGGCCACACTACACACTTGTGGTACATTATACAGTTGTGGCCACACTACACACTTGTGATTCACTACACATTTCTGGCCACACTACACACTTGTGGCCACACTACACACTTGTGATACACTACACACTTGTGGTACACTATACGCTTGTGACCACACTACACACTTGTGGTACACTTTACATTTGTGGCCACACTACACACTTGTGGTACAATATACATTTATGGCCACACTACACACTTGTGATACACTACACACTTGTGGCCACACTAAACACTTGTTGTACACTATACACTTGTGACCACACTACACACTTGTGGCCACACCACACACTTGTGATACACTACACACCTTTGGTACACTAAAGACTTGTGGCAACGCTACATACTTGCTACACTACATACTAGGTACCTGTTGGAAGCCCCTGCTGTTCCTGACACTACACCTTACCCTACTGTTCCTGACACTACCCCTTCCCCTACTGTTCCTGACAGTACCCCTACCATACTGTTGCTGGCACTAACCCTACCCTACTGTTTCTGACACTACCCCTACCCTACTGTTCCTGACACTACCCCTACCCTACTATTCCTGACACTACCCCTACCCTAATGTTCCTGACAATACCCCTACCCTACTGTTCCTGGTACTACCCCTACCCTGCTGTTCCTGACACTACCCCTACCGTACTGTTCCTGACACTACCCCTTCCCCTATTGTTCCTGGCACTACACTTACTCTACTGTTCCTGACACTACTCCTTCTCTCACTATTCCTGGCACTACCTCTACCTTACTGTTCCTGTCACTACCCCCTACTGTTCCTGACATTACCCCCCCCTACTGTTCCTGACATTATCCCCCCCCTACTGTTCCTGACACTATCCCTACCTTACAGTTCCTGATACTACCCCTTCCCCAATTGTTCCTAGCACTACCCCTACTCTGCTGTTCCTGACACAACCTCTACCCTACTGCCCCTGACACTACCCCTACCCTACTGTTCCTGACACTATCCCTTCCCCTATTGTTCCTGACACTACCCCTACCCTACAGTTCCTGATACTACCCATTCCCCAATTGTTCCTAACACTACCCCTACTCTACTGCTCCTGACACAACCCCTACCCTACTATTCCTGACACTACCCCTACCCCACTGTTCCTGATACTATCCCTTCCCCTATTGTTCCTGGCACTACCCCTACTCTACTGTTCCTGAAACTACCAATCCTCTCACTATTCCTGGCACTACCCCAACCTTACTATTCCTGGCACTACCCCAACCTTACTATTCCTGGCACTACCCCTACCCTGCTGTTCCTGAAACTACCCCTACCCTATTGTTCCTGACACTACCCCTACCCTAATGTTCCTGACACTACCCCTACCCTACTGTTCCTGACACTACCCCTACCCTACTGATCCTGACACTACCCTTTCGCTGTTGTTCCTGGCACTACCCTTACCCTACTGTTCCTGGCACAACTCCTACCCTACTGTTCCTGACACTACCCCTACCCTACTGTTCCTGACAATACCCCTAACCTACTGTTCCTGACACTAACCCATCCCCTATTGTTCTTGCCACTACACCTGCCCTACTGTTCCTGGCACTACCCCTACCCTACTATTCTTGACAACACCCCTACCCTACTGTTCCTAACACTGCTCTTTCACTGCTGTTCCTGGCACTACCCCTACCCTACTGTTCCTGGCACTAACCCTGCCCTACTGTTCCTACCACTACCCTTACCCTACGTTCCTAGCACTACCCCTACCCTACTGTTCCTAACACTACTCTTTCGCTGCTGTTTCTGGCACTACCCCTACCTACTATTCCTGGCACTACCCTTACCCTACTGTTCCTAGCACTACCCCTACCCTATTGTTCCTGGCATTACCCCTACCCTATTGTTCTTGACACTACCCCTACCCTACTGTTCCTGACACTATCCCTTCCCCTAACGTTTCTGACACTACCCCTACCCTACAATTCCTGACACTACCCCTACCCTACTGTTCCTGACGCTTCCCCTACCCTACTGTTCCTGATATTACCCCTACCCTTCTGCTCCTGGCACTAACCCTACCCTACTGTTCCTGACACTACTCTTTCGCCTGCTTTTCCTGGACCTACCCGTACCCTACTGTTCCTGGCACTACCCCTACCTTACTGTTTCTGACACTACCCTTTCGCTGTTGTTCCTGGCACTACCCCTACCCTACTGTTCCTGGCTCTACCCCTACCTTACTGTTCCTGGCACTACCCCTACCTTACTGTTCCTGACACTACCCCTATCCTACTGTTCCTGACACTACCCCTGCCCTACTGTTCCTAACACTAACCCTTACCCTACTGTTCCTGATACTACCCCTACCCTACTGTTCCTGACACTACCCCTACTCTACTGTTCCTGGCACTATCCCTACCCTACTATTCCTGGCAGAACCCTACCCTAGTGTTCCTGACACTACCCCTAACCTACTGTGCCTGGCACTACCCCTACTCTACTGTTCCTGGCAGAACCCCTACCCTACTGTTCCTGACACTACCCCTACCCTACTGTTCCTGGCACTACCCCTACCCTACTGTTCCTGACACTACCCCTACCCTACTGTTCCTGGCAATACCCCTTCCCTACTGTTCCTGGCACTACCCCTACTCTACTGTTCCTGACACTACCCTTTCACTGCTGTTCCTGGCACTGCCCCTACCTTACTGTTCCTGGCACTACCCTTACCCTACTGTTCCTGGCACTACCCCTACCCTACTGTTCCTGGCACTACCCCTACCCTACTGTTCCTGACACTATCCCTACCCTACTGTTCCTGACAATATCCCTATCCTACTGTTCCTGACACTACCCCTTCCCCTATTGTTCCTGGCACAACCCTTACCCTACTGTTCCTGACACTACCCATACTCTACTGTTCCTGACAATACCCCTACCCTACTGTTCCTAACACTGCTCTTTCGCTGCTGTTCCTAGCACTACCCCTACCCTACTGTTCCTGACACTACCCTTTCCCCTATTGTTCCTGGCACTACCCCTACCCTACTGTTCCTAACACTACCCCTACTCCTATTGTTCCTGGCACTACCCCTACCCTACTGTTCGTGGCACTAACCCTACCCTACTGTTCCTGGCACTACCCCTACCCTACTGTTCCTGACACTACCCCTTCCCCTATTGTTTCTGGCACTACCCCTACCCTACTGTTCCTGACACTACCCCTTCCCCTATTGTTCCTGGCACTACCCTTACCCTACTGTTCGTGCCACTAACCCTACCCTACTGTTCGTGGCACTACCCTTGCCCTATTGCTTCTAGCACTACCCCATACCTATTGTTCCTGGCACCACCCCTACCTTAATGTTCTTGACACTACCCCTACCCTACTGTTCCTGGCACTACCCCTATCCTTCTGTTCCTGACACTACCCTTTCGCTATCCCTACCCTATTGTTCCTGGCACTACCTCTACCCTACTGTTCCTGACACTACCCCTCCCTACTGTTCCTGACACTACCTCTACCATCCTGTTCCTGGCACTACCCATACCCTACTGTTCCTGGCAGAACCACTACTCTACTGTTCCCTGTCACTACCCCTACCCAACTGTTCCTGACACTTCCCTTACGCTACTGTTCCTGGCACTGCCCCTACCCTACTGTTCCTGGCACAGCCCCTACTCTACTGTTCCTGACACTATCCCTACCCTACTGTTCCTGACACTACCCGTACCCTATTGTCCTGACATTACCCCTACCCTACTGTTCCTGACACTGCCCCTACGCTACTGTTCCTGACACTACCCTTGCCCTACTGTTCCTGACACTACCCCTACCCTACTGTTCCTGACACTACCCCTACCCTACTGTTCCAGACACTGCCCCTACGCTACTGTTCCTGACACTAC
>JAYMFT010152521.1:0-12591 GCA_038088735.1 Panulirus argus
ATGCTACTCCTTCCTTAGCTCTTGTCCTCTCACCAACCCCTGACTTCACTCCCAAGACGTTTCCAAACCATTCTTTCCCTTTTCCCTTGAGCTTCGTTTCACTCTGAGCCAGAACATCCAGGTTTTCTTCCTCAAGGATACTACCTATCTCTCCTTTCTTCTCATCTTGGTTACATCTACACACATTCAGACACCCCAGTCTGAGCCATCGAGGGGGATGAGCACTCCCTGCTTGACTCCTTCTTCCGTTTCCCAATTTAGTCGCCTTCTACGGCACGCAGGGAATACGTAGGAATATTCTTTCTCCCGTATCCCCAGGGATATAACCCAAGGACCCCCATTACAATGATGCAAGAGCTTCTACAGCTCCAAGCCTATAAACAGTAGCACTGGTTTTGCCTGGGCAACGTTTGAATAACAAAGTGTTCTGTTGTATAAGATAGCCTGACTGTGTTCAAGTGGGTCCGCGGACCATCAAAGGTCGGGAACGCGACACATTATTTACAAATGGATGGAAATAGGTCAAGAGACTTCAGCTTTTGGGTGTTGCGTGGGTGACCCAACGTCGTAATATCTGGGGAGGGCAGAGCAATGGCAGCCATACCAACAGAAGTTACTTTGATTCCTTGAGCAAGAACATGTGATCATTTAACACGATGGACCGATCCTTTTGCTCAATGGTACTATCTCTTGATGTGATGGCCTCAGTGGTCGAAGACCAGACCATCATACCTAAGGATCGTACTACCATTAGCAAGGGATTTATTAAATACAAATTGTCCGGTCATGGGTCAAATGGCGAGGAAAGCCGAGACAAAGGTGCGTCACCATAGCTATTATCATGCAGACACAAATTATATTTCATCGGAATGCACTTCCACACACCACCGCGGAAAATATAATATGTTTGCTATCAGAGAGCCATGGATATAAATGGATAAATGAATAGAAAAGAAAAGAAAAAGCTCTCAAAATGTTTTTTCCTGGATACATATTTTGACAATATAGATAGCAAGGAGAGATGTGGAGTTAGATTAGAAATGAATACGTGACACGATCATATATTTCGCCATGATTAGATACTATAATACCAAGGTTATACCACAGACAGAGAGATCCCAGCGTAAGAGGAATAGTATAAATCAATACGTATCTAAACCTCTGAAAGAAGACCTCTAACACATATAAACAAAGACTATAAACCTGAGGGAAAGTATGAAAAATCACAAAATCAAGATATGATCTTAATGACAGCGAGGGCATCCATGAAGACCATTAGGAAAGCGAAATGATAATTGTACTCGAACAATTTTTGCAGCAAGTGACAAATAAATCAAAAAAACGATTTAGTGTATTGCTGCAATTTGGGAGAAAAATCAAGCGACCATTGCACACTTAGATATACAACAAAAGTAACGTCGGATACATAGGGAAACGAGACAGAATTTCCAGTCTACAAGACAGCAAATGTTGGAAAAAGGAAATAAAGTCACTCACCAATGCAAACCAAGATTTTTGGATGCAGTGCAAGGGATAGAAAATGTGGCTGAATTTTTGTTACAGGCTCCAACAAACTAAAAAGTATTTTAACAGCTTACCTCAGAAGAAGAAAACTTTTTACAGTGGATTCGAAACCTGAGAAAATAATCGCGATGCTCATGAAGAAATTCGGACACTAATGTATATATTAAAAGAAAACAGCCGAGAATATATGTAGAGTGGCATCCGAATATATATATATATATATATACATATATATATATATATATATATATATATAGATAGATAGATAGATAGATAGATAGATAGATAGATAGATAGATAGATAGATAGATAGATAGATACAAAGGGTATTACTGGACATCCCTTACTAGTGGGCACACTTAATAAGAAATCCTTTTAGACGAGGGAAAACTACTGTCGGCGATCGGATAAATGTACACTCTTGTCAAGGACGTTAACACTGCAAAGGTGCCCTTCATTCTACTTTTCCTACATCGAAGATACAAGGACCCCATAAAAGGACTCCTAGCATAGTATTGTAGCAGTAGTAGAAGCAGTAGTAATAATAATAATAACTATAAAAAGAATAAAGAAATAAATCACACATGACTAGTCATACTGGAGTAGTTTTATCTGTTTAGAATATTTACAAAATTCAGTAGCGACGAGTTCAAGCCGTTTCACAGTATTTCCTCGCCGAACAGAAATGAATTTTGCAATGCCACAATATATGTCCTTCTGATCTATATATTGTAATACATATTCAGCATTACATTTCATCAAAGTCGTCTTCATTTCGCTTCTTAAGTAACTGAACAATATAACAATCATAATATGAAACACACACACGGTCTCCACCCATCAACAGGGGACGCCATGACATTTTTCCTTAAGGTTAAGAGCTGCATCATCAGTCCTGACTTGTCGAAGGAATCTCGAATAATTACATTAATAACAGCAAAGTGAATATTACATTATTAAGGCGTTCGTGGATATACTCCGGTTAGGTAACTATTTCTCCCTAGGCCATGTATGAGTAAGTATTAGAAACCATTGCATTCACCAAACTATATCCAACGTACGTAGATCTTGACTATCGTTACATTAGCTTTCCATTGGTAAAGTCTGTCTGATTAAGGCTTGAAATTGCTAAGCATATTTCTTTGCATACGCGTCAGGATGTGCGCTTGGCTGAGTACAGAGGAGTGGGAGGAAGCTGTTCCGTGTGGCGAGGCGGGTGTATGGTGATGTGTGTGGTAGGGTTAGGGGTTTGGTGTAGCGTGTGGAGGAGCGAGGTGTAATATTATGTGTTGTGCGTGGTATTTCATATGACGAGGTAAATGTCCACTGTTATTGCACAGCGGGTTGTAGAGGCATGTGACAAAAAGGTGTTGGTTGCTGTCGAGCAAGCTCGAGGAGTAATGTCTGTGGCGAGACTGGTGTGTGGTGCGTGTGCCTGGAGGAGGAGGATGAAGATACAAGGTGGGGTATGTGATGTGGCAAGTGTGTGGAGCTTATGGGCTACAGCGGGTGTAAGATCTATCTGGCAAGTAATCTGCCCGGGCTGTGTGTGGCTGAGGCGGGAGTGTGGTGTTCTGTGTGACACAGGTTCTTTGTGATTTGTATGGAAAGGTGGGTAGGGTTGGTTTGAGATGGTGTGTGTTTGTGTAGCAGGGAGGGTGTGTGGTACTACGATTGAAAGGGTGGAATTTGGAGAGTGTTTGGTGGTCTGTTTTGGAACGAGTGTTTGATGCTGAGCGTGTTGAAGCCAGTGTATGGTGATGTGTGCGGTAGGGCGTCTGAGTAGCACTGTGTGTGCCAGGAAACCTTTTGTTGTGTGAGGTGGTGCAATGTGTGGTTTTGTGTACAGCAAGGAAATTCTGGTGAGCTGAAAATTGTTGAGTTTGTTTGCGATGCTTGGACGGTTTATAATCTTGTTTAGAAGAGCAGATGCGTGGCATCTTGTGTGGTGGAAAGGGCGTTCGGTATTGTTTATACCTGAGCTGGTATGTGTTGCTTTTAATGGCAGAGGTGGTGTGAGTACGAAATGTGAATGCTATTTGTGTTTCACGGGGAGAGAGTTTTACTCTCTTGTTACCCCATTTTCTTAACCTTGTATACGTGTACCATGTCTTACTCCTATGTATGTATGCACACAAAAACACACACACCTAGCTGATATGTGTGTGTGTGTGTTGGACTGGTTTTATGTTGAAGTGAGGCACTGTTGATGTATATTATTTATACTGTGGCGAGTGTGTGATAGGTAGCAAGGTGTAGTATGCGTCTTGTGTCGTAAAGCTTTGCGCGAATAGACAGTTTTTGGTGCATCAGTGGAGCGCTGTATGTAGAATTGTGGGGAGGAGGGCGTGTTGTAGGGCGTAGGAGAACGGGTGTGTGGTATAGTGTGTGGCCAGACGGGGTGTGGTATGGCTGGCTGGACATGCAAGGGATACCACTGGCAACACAAGTTCCCAAACAACTCGGTGGGACAAAGAGCCTGTTTACCGAACAAGTGCAACACGCTCCGGGGCGTTTCAGGGTACGCTTGTGTTCTTAACCCCTCATTTTCCAGTTGTCTAAGTTTTGCTCTCGTGAACGAAAGCCCACCTCGAAACTTCAAAGGAATCGTATACTGGGAGTTGAAACTGATCACCACCTCTTTCGTACAGTATACGAGCGTCAAGAGTTTATTACACATCCTGGTTTCCATTATTGCAGAGTGATGACTTTAAAATGTTATTAAAAGACATACAGCCAAAGTATTATAATATATTCTCAGTATGTGGCAACACACCTGGCTCGATGGGGGAGGCCTTAATAAGCTAATCTGGAAGGTTTCGAAACGAACGAATCGCTGTAATGATGGTTCACTCTTCATCTTTGTCAATTTTGTATCGATTCTATGTTATATTATACAAAATTTTATGGTTAATTCATCATATTAAAGGAAATCTTCACTCAATAAATTTTCGCGAAATTTGGTCGAACCGCCTGGTCTTTTAATACTGATAGACAATAGAAGATTTAAGTCGGGACGGTGTGTAGATATGAATCAAAGGTGATCATAGTGTGCTAATGATCTCACAGACACATGTACCACTATTACTTAGGATCTGCCACGCTTCGTGGGATAAAGACAGCGGAAAATGATTGCTTTATTTATTGTGTAAAAGTTATTGAATTTTATACCCTGCATATATTCAGATTCAGATAAGACGACTCGTTCGTAAGGTGTTCGAAACGTTAGAATATACTCTATCGCAGCAAGTTCCTCAGTCAAACCAGCCTACACTGCTTATAATACTCCTAATATTCTGAGTACTTGAATCCATATACACGCACACTGATGTGACAGATTTAGAGAAAAGCAAACACTTTTTGGCTTTAGTTCCAGTTCAACATGTGTCAAGCATCTCGCTAAATAAACGCGACAGGCCGTAATGCCACATGAGGGAGTCCATAAGGGCCTCACTTTTTCATGAACACATTAGATTGCAGATACTAGATGAACCTCCTGAATATACCAGCACAACCATTAATGATATGGTTAAGGGCCAGGTTGTCATAACTCAGGGTCGTAATGTTGTGCTTAAGAATCCTACCGTTGTGTCAAGGATCGAACAGTCTTGCGCAAGTTGATAAAGTTACGTGTGCAGAACATGTAGGTATGTACCGACGATGTCTAATATATAATTCAAGACAATTTTGGTGCCATTTTCTGCTAATTTCAAACGGCAAAACATTACCAATGACAAGTGTCCTATACATACCAGCGATGAAAGTCTCACGTTTCTACAAATCTAAATGCAGTAAACATAAAGAAGCGTAGATGGAGTAGGGTATTGAAAGACAGAAGGATGCTGAACCTTAGCAACCGTCATAAACAAAACCTCGATAGTTCTCCTAAAGACTATATCACCATGATAAAGTGTTTACGATATATATATATATATATATATATATATATATATGAATACGTTGCCTGAATATTATATGAGATGCGCAGCTGCTCCGTTTAGTTATAATTCTCCTATAACCAGGGAATACTGTTACCCTCTCCTACTCTCGCAAAAAATAAGTAGTAGAAAAAAATCTGATAATAAAACGTGAGTGAGCGAGGCGGGCCACCAGCTGATGCGTCCGTGGCCCGCGTGGCCCGGGCCCGACACACCCACCGTCCCCCCCTGGTTACTATAATGAATTAGAATTACAATAACGTTGATAACGAGTTGGCTGCCTGGGCCTAGCAGCCCGCTTTGGACCAGATCATATATCAGTGCGCATGAGCCTATGTAAAAAAAGAACAGGTAAAAAAAAGAAAAAAATATATCCCTATGCCTATGGGGAAAAAAATATAAAAATCTCGCTGATTTTCTCATTATTCAAAGTGGGGAAGCGAACTGAGGAAAAAAAAGGGAAGTGGAAAAAATTTGGGGGAGAAAAAAGAGAAATTGTCAGAATAGCTTTTATACGCAGTTTTGGGTCTGTTTTGTTTAACCGGACCTGTTCCTAATATCCGACAGGACTCTGTGGGGTTTGCTGTATAAGAACATCGTAACTGTTCATCGTTTAGTGATGTATGTATAAAGAATGTGAAGTGATTGATGTACCTGGGTGTTGTTCTGATGTGGAGGGTGTGTGTGTGTGTGTGTGTTGTGCTAAGGATGTTTTGATGTGGTGGAAGCAGTGTTGCAAAACATAGTCTTTTGATGTGGAGGAGGCCATCGTTGCCGACAACATATTGATGTGGAGGAGGCAGTGCAACCAAACACAGACCATTTGGTGTGCGAGCGACATCGTTGCTAATGGAGTGTTTTCATCTACTGAAGACCGTTCTGGCCAATGTAAAAACGACAGACTATGACACAGGAAACAGGAGGGCGCTCTAGAATGTTGGCATTATTCCAAGCGCCTCCTCTAACATCCATCACTGCACGTGTTGCCTCTCCACATCCAGCCCTACACGCCCTGCCCCTGTGTATGACAAATATATATTTATATATATAAACAGACAAGAGGCTGGCGATGGCCTCTAGCAGACCATCAAACAACATGGCCGAATGCTCGGTTCCTCCCAGTGTCCACAAAGAACATCACTCCAATTTTTTTTTTTTCCGTCACCGACAAGAACATCATAGCATTATTTTTCCCCAGTGCGGACAAAAAAAAGCATCGATGCATTATTTTTGCCCGGCACAGACAAGGACGCCAAAGCTTTATAAAAAAAAAATCTCCCCATTACAAACAAGTACATTGCTGCTATATTTCTCCAAAGACAAGCAAGAACATATTTGTTAATATTTAATATTTTGTTTAACATTTCTTCACCAAACCAAGCCCCTCAAGCCGTGGTAATATAGCAGCGTCAGTCTGTGTTATCATTTCTGGTCATCTGCCCTGGTGAAACACATTATCAACATCTCTCATCACACGTACTCACGCTTGCATGACAATACGCTCGTGTATAATTAAAGGGGTGGAAAAAAAAAAGAATTACGGGGGTCCATGCCTATGTATCTCATGTTCGCCTGATAGGCCTAGGTGATCGTCCAGCGAGGCATAGGCGATGAATGTAGCAGTGGGTAATGTGTGGTAGGGATGGGTGGTGCCTCCTCCTCTTCCTCCTCCCTCCTCACCGGAGCCTCGAGCCTCCCCTCCTCCCACCTCACCTGCCACCTCACCTCACCTCACCCTCCCATTCCTCCTCCTCCCTCATCACCTCCCATCCTCCTCTTCCTCCCACCTCACCTCCCATTCCCTCTCCTCCCTCATCACCACCTCTACTCCTCCTTCCACCTCACCTTTCCTCCTCGTCCCAACCTCACCTGCCTTCCACCTCCCACTTCTTCTCCCTCCCCCCTCTCCCACTTCACCTCCCATCCTCCTCCCACTTCACCTCTCCTCTTCCACCCCCCACTTCTCCCCCCCCTTCCCACTCCACATCCCATCCTCCTTTCCCCACTTCACCTCTCCTCCTTCCACCTCACCTGCCTTCCACCTCCTACTTCTTCCCTCCCACTTCACCTCCCATCCTCCTCCGACTTCACCTCTGCTCCTCGCACCTCATCTGCCTTTATAGAAGGTCCTGTTATTCTTCCATTCCCCTCCTATTTCCTTCCTAGGAAGTGCTTCACATGCAAGAAGAGTTTAAGTAAATAATAGTGAAACGGACATCATACTTCTGTATGTGGATTTTGAAAAGAATTTTCTTTTTGTGTGTGTTTGTCTCAAGGGATGTGTTGGGTGAGGTAGTTTGCTTATTGTGTATGTGTGTATTTGTGGTGTGTGTTTGTACATGTGTATTTGCGTGTGTGTATGCATATATAAATGCATGTATATATGATTATCTATTTGTACTGTATGGGGAGGGATTTGTACACTCGTGGGGTCCTCTGTGTGTGTGTGTGTGTGTGTGTGTGTGTGTGTGTGTGTATAAACTTATGTGTATGTATAAGGTACTGGTGTGCGTATACGAGTATGCCTGTGTGCGTATGTGTTAGTGTGTGTGTGTGTGTGTGTGTGTGTGTGTGTGTGTGCGTGTGTGCGTGTGTGTGTAAACAATTGTCCATATGTACAGACCTGTATGTGCATATTCATTTAGCACATACAAAGTTGCTAATAGACGACCACTGTATGTTGGATGTGCAAAAATAGACCAATCCAGCATCACAGTAGACCAGTCCTGTAACACAATAAAACCATAATTACTTCAGAATAAGATTACAAAAAAAAAGTATGCACAATAGATCATACAAAAAAAAATGAAATAACAAAAAAGTCTCATCTTACAAAAACACTAAAATGGCAGCAACCAGGAACAAAGGGCCATCTTCTGTGTATGTACACCTAAGCCAGCAATTTGTAACCTCACATTTTCCCATAACGTTTTAATAAAATGAAATACATTACGGACGTACAGAAATACCCTTTCCTCCTTACCTCCCTCTCTCCCTCCTTCCTCTCCCCTCTCTGTCTTCCCTCCCTTCCCCTACACCCCTACCCACCACCCCACCAGCGGGACAATGGCGGCGAGGAAGGGTTACAAAGAGGAATACAAAAAGGAATTTGGCCATTAAACCGTCTTTAGCGGTCCTCATCTTATTTACAGCTTGGATACATTTTAATATAAAATGGTAACCTGTCTATCAGAAAGGGAGGGGATCCCGCCGCTGGACCGGGGATAGGCTGGTGTGTGTGTGTGTGTGTGTGTGTGTGTGTGTGTGTGTGTCTGTGTGTGTGTGAGTGTGTCTGTGTGTGTTTGTGTGTCTGAGTGTGCGAGAGTGTTTGTCTGTCTGTGTCTGTGTGTCTGTGTCTGTGTCTGTGTCTGTGTCTGCCTGTGTGTCTGTCTGTGTCTGTGTGTGTATGTGTGTATCTGTGTGTGTCTGTGTATCTGTGGAGGAGCGCATGGGAGTACATGGGAAAGCCAGGTAACAGAGGACCTGATGGTCCGTGGTGAGGTTATCTGCTGGAGGACAGAAGAATAGTTTTGAGAGCGTTTCCAACTTCTTCTGCTAACTGGAGATGGTGTCAGGTGTTTTCCTGCGTGACTTCCATACGGCGGAGGCTGGTCCTTGCGAAGATGATAATTCTGCACGAAGTGGGTCGCTGGAAATGTCTTGGGAACGCGTTTGGCAGTGATTTGTCAGAGTGAGATGAGGAGGCGGGCGAGGATGGCTTTACTGACGAAGGAGTGACGAGAGTTCATGGGATGTCTTGAGGAACCACAATCTCTCCTTGCAAGGTGTTCCTCTCCCACTTGCTCCCTCCTCTCTCTTCTCAGCCTCTTCCTTCTCATCCTCTTCTTCTTCTTCTTCTTCCTCCTCTTCCTCATCCTCCTCCTTCTCTTCCTCCTCCTTAGAAAGAGCCTTATGCTTTATTGTCATGCTTAGCCAGTAATAGACTATAGTTAGTGGAATAAAGAGATTTTTTTCTCCTTTCCTGCATGGCGAGCGAAGCCCATCTTCCGGACTGGCTGGCGTGTCACCTCCCTCCCATTCCCCGTCCCATGGTCCTGGAACAGTAACCATAGCCATCCCTCGTCTGTTTAACCCATATGAATAATAATAATACAAAAAAAAAAGTTTTACCCATAGGGCCGTTTTGAATAAGTTCATGATTGAAAAGGTGTGGCTGTTTTTTTTGTGGGGGGGGGCCTTTTTCTTTTTTTTTTTTTTTCCACGTGCCTTTCCGACCAGAGCTGGAGACCCGGCTGACCCTGGACCACCTCCCCTCCTGGGACATCCCCCCACCCCTCGCCGGCGGCTGGTGACGGAAGGAGGTAAAAACGGCGGAGGGAGAGAGAGAGAGAGAGAGAGAGAGAGAGAGAGAGAGAGAGAGAGAGAGAGAGAGAGAGAGATCACACAGGTAGCTCTCTGGCTTTGCTAGATAATACGTGCATACATTTATACATACATACACATATATATATATATACATACATATACACACATACATACATATAAACATACATACATGCATGCTTAGACAACCAGACAGACGGATAAACAAAAGAGAAAGGGACGGAGATGAGGAAAAATAAGTGATATAGGGAGAAGAGACAGGCAGGCAGCAGACAGGAAGGTAACAGACAGATAGATTAACAGACAGGTAGTCAGTGGCAGGCAACTGACAGGCAGGCAGCAGACAGGAAGGTAACAGACAGACAGATTAACAGACAGGTAGTCAGTGGCAGGCAACCACCCATCACAGAGGCACCAGCCGCCCGTGTATCAAGAGGGTGAGAGACTGGGGCGCAGTGAGCTACCACAGCAGTGGCTCTCAATTTCCCTTCCATAGCCCCCACCCCCTCACATACCTCTAAATTCTCCTGCGGTGATTGCTACGCGCTGACTCTGCCTAACGACCAAGTATCGTCATAGGCAAATAGGTAGCAACAGACAACCAGTCATGTAGAGACGAAGGAAAAGAGACAGTGAGTTACGGAGAGAGACGGCGTCACAGAGACATCACGTATAAGAGAGATAGAGAACTTCATATGATGAGTATCGATGTCTCGTCAGTAGTTAAACGACGACCCGACAGGATCCCATCAGGAAGACATACGAATAAGGAAATCCATCTCCATCACACAACTTTTTAAGCTTTGGTATGCCGTCGTGCGTGATCACTACTTGCGTGCTACGCCGAGAGAGTTTTCACGCACGTGTTGCCCCCATCTCTTAGTCTTGTCTATGTACCATATCTTAACCTTATTTATACACACTCACACACAAGCTTACGCCAATGACCCATTTATCGACCAAAAGCGTGAGGATAAACGGCAGGGTTGACTGTGAGATGGTTGCCTTGCCCGGGACTCGAACCCGCACCCGTGAGATGGGTGGGTCGCAACGCAAACCACTACACTATGGCGGAGTATTGGAATTACATGGTGCGTTTCAAGATGCTACGTATGTATGAGTTTGAGTATGAGTGAGTATATTTGAACTCAGTCCTATGCATGAATTACCCCCTCATGTCTCATCACATCCTCACTAAATGAGGTGTGATTCTCGACAAAGTATTAACTTAGCAAACTAGAAGTTGCAAAATATTAACTACTAACTAAATGTTTGCATCAAAGCGCTCAGATCATCTTTCTGTGACTATTGTCGACATTTCTACTACTCACGATCCTCAAAGGATCGTGTCATAAGGTCAAAGTTACTCCTGTGCACTGCATGTAAAGGAAATGCGCATTTGTCCTCACCCTTATTTTCCCGACAGTTGTCATAAGGAGACGAACTCCATATATATATCCTAAGAATGTCTACCTCTCCGGATCCCATTGTAGGCACTAAGTCCTACGTTTACGAGGCAGTCAAATTTTACTTCCACGGTGACTTGGACTTTAAGAGTCAAGAGAATTTCTTCTCATGTACCAACGTAAATGTGAAATACTCTCAGTAGCAAATTACAGTGCGTGAGAGCTCATTAAAGAGTACACGATTAAGCAGATTATTTCTTAATTGTCGAAGAATCTTCACGAGTGATTTGAGAGGAACAGTTGACTGAGGGCAAGTACTCTTCAGTCAACTGACAATAACGGAAGAAGATTTGAGGTACAGTCAAGATATGTATAAAGATTCTAATTAAAACTGGAGAAAAGAAGATAGGATTTTTGTAGTTAAAACATGACTGCTTTTTCTTTTCAGCAAGAGCAGCTGATGTAGAGTCCGCTCTCCTGCCCATCCCGTGGGCAGCAGAGCAAAAGATGGTGCAGCAGCAGCAGAAGCAGTAGGGACACCACTGTGCTCAGCCAGACGCCTCCGTGAGACCCAGCGAGACACAAGACAAGGAAGAATATCACGCGAGTAAATAGGGAGAGAGGGAAGCCGTCGGGGGTTAGCTCCTCTAATTGAAGATGCGCAGTCAAATAAGAAGCCAAGTTTTAGAGCGGTGTGAAGGCGTGTCAAATGAGGTGTTTAATTCCTTGGCGTTATTGAGAGGACCAGCTTCGACAGAGGCTCGAGTGCTTTAGCGATGGCGTGGACAAGGCTGACAGTGATTGAGAGGCAACTACATGTAGTCTACCAAGATACGTGGAAATGGAAGCAAATTTTTGATACACATATATCACAACCTCCGAGGTGTATCTGTTAGCGTTCCTGGCCGTGACGCATTCACGGGCCGCCTAGGGTCGAGCGCATACAGGTTCGAATCCTGGTTGTGGCAGTCGGTGCACAGTCAATCCAGCTGTTCATCCTCCCTTAGGGGTTGGTCGATAAAATGTGTTCCTGGCTCAGGTTATGATATATATACATACATACATACATATATATATCCCTGGGGATAGGGGAGAAAAAAAACTTCCCACGTATTCCCTGCGTGTCGTAAAAGGCGACTAAAAGAGGAGGGAGCTGGGGGCTGGAAATCCTCCCCTCCCGTTTTCACTTTTCCAAAAGAAGAAACAGAGAAGGGGAGCCAAGTGAGGATGTTCCCTCTGAGGCTCAGTCCTCTGTTCTTAACGCTACCTCGCTAACGCGGGAATTGGCGAATATGTATGAAACAAAACACATATATATATATATATATATATATATATATATATATATATATATATATATATATATATATATATTCTGT